>JBCAUA010000022.1:1657593-1677831 GCA_038406235.1 Peronia verruculata | reverse complement strand
TTCCCCCCCCCCCCCCCCCCCCCCCCCGCTCCCCCATTCCGCTATTTTCGTTTGTTTGTTTGTTTTTCTTTTTGTTATTGTTTCATAAGTCTTCAGTTTGATTTAGTACAGCGATCTTCCCACAGTTAGTCTTGTGGAGAACAATTTTCTTTGTTGTTTCATTAACCCTTTTCTTCTCTAACTCTCTCTCTCCTTTTAAAAGAAATATGGTCTCGATCTTGGAATTTAAATGGTAGGGAATACAGCGCCTGGCTTCTGGAGATGTGATAGTTGGTTTAAAACACACATTATTAGCAGTTTAATGGAAATAGTAAACCGATATACAGCCGCATCTTCGACGTTCATTTCATCTCAAGTAAAGTATAATGGCTGTGCCACTTTCCCCGACGGTTTTCAAATACAGTGAGAGACAGAATGAGATCAACGTAGACTGAAGTTAAAGAATTTAATGTACCCGTAGCAAAGTCCTTCTTGAGCAGTGACGATGTTACAGGACCAGGTTGTCCTCTACTACGCCAGACTGATCTAATCAGCAAAAAAATTTTATTAGTCTCACTCATCTTTAATTTGTACTGTTTATACCCCAAAGTTCGGAAATGGAAATTCTGGCAGAAAGAAAAGATATTTTCTTTTCTCGCTGAAACACGAACATGGTGGGGAGGAAAAAAAAAAGGGGCAGCATCTTCATTTTTTTTTTTTTTTTCTTTAATTAGTTGAGAGCAGATTGGAAAAAGATGATGAGAGGTACTGAAGAGAGAGTGAGAGAGAGAGAGGGAAAGAAGAGAGAGAAAGAGAGAGAGAAGAGCACCTGTGACAGACATGTCATCTTGGAAAAGCACGTCAATTAAGGCTGAATGAATTAAAGTCAAAGGAATTCAGTCCCGCAAATCCGTCAGTTAAAAGACCATTGATCCGAATTCTTTCTTTTCGTGTGTACGTTTCGCCTAAAGAGCAAGGAGAAAGGATCGGCAATGTGCATGCAAAGTAGACTTCTGTACTCTACGTTCAAGGTTAGCAGCATTAACCTCAGGACAGTTCTCACGCACTTCCGGTAGGCCTAGGGGCTGGAGTGAGCGCGTGCTCGCGTGCTAAATATGATGTTCAGAATGTGACAGAGCGTAAGAGGCCGTCTGCTGGGTGGCACAGGGGCCTACAGAGCACTGGGGACCCTGACACCTGCAGAAAGGACAGTGCTATGGCCTTCTGGCACCAGTTCTGGTGGGGGAGGAGAAAGTACACACAAACACACATGCGAACACACCATCGTATACACACTGGGAGAGAAAGTGAGGAAGTAATTACGAGAGCTGGGCGAATTTATAATTGCTGGCTTTGTTTGTTCTCAGATGATTTGAATAAAGAAGCGGTCAGTGTTCTCTCCCTTTTATCTTGGGGTCGGTGCAATTTTCTCAGTCTCAGCCTCTATGCTCAGAGAACTTGAATGTTGGCTTCGGAAGGTTTATACTGTTTAATGCACCTCTTCCGCTTATTCTTATTTTCATTCTCTCATAAATTTGTAAAAAGTCTATTAATGTCTTCCATTTAGAACTGACTGATGCCTTGTTCCTGAAGACTTGTCCACGGCTTTGCGCCGAATCAGTCTTTCAAAAGCCACTCTTTGCCTTGATAATTTCTACAGATAAATTCTAAGACGATTGTTAACATTCTCAGGGAAATCCACAGACAGTTTTCTCGTGTAGCGCTACAAAAGGAATTCGTATCTCTGTATGTAAAGAGAGGAAGCACAAAGCATCTCAAGAAGCAAAGCTGCAGTTTAACATTTTAGATCTGAGATAGCAACGAAGTTCAGTGTGTACTAAGGTAGGCAGTGTTATCAGCCCACGTAACTGTACAACAGTATGACGTTACCATAACAGTAAGAAAGTGGCGGACAATCATCATTGTAATCAATGGTATCAGTGAAATCTCAATCGCTCTCAGCACGACCAACAATGAGAGATTGAGCAGCTCGCATCCCGTGCATGCTCGGGGAAATGATTTGAAGCGATTGCGAGGGTTTGATGCTGATTCAGCAGGGCAACGCTCCAATTGATTGCGGAATAAGTCACCCCCGTGACGGTGTAAAGGACAACAGAGCCATGACATGCTCTTACGTGTTTCTTTGGTCCAGCCTTCCACTTGTACGGCGTGTATGTTTATGCTTCTTTCTTTGACTTTTGAAGACGTTCAATCTCTTCAGAGGCTGGTGGCGCACAACATTCAAAGTCATGACACCCATTTTTCCCAACAGCCTCCTGTAATTTTCAGTGTCCTGCCAGCCAGGATTGGGCTATGAAAATAACTGCGAGGAATCACTCTCAAGGAAGATTAAGGCTTGAAAGAAATCACTGACCCTCAATTTGTAGGAGCTAAATTGGGGGATCAGTGGGGAGAGCGCTTCCTCAATTGTGGTAATTTGCCAAAACAGGGGGGAACAATTATGTAACTGACGAGGTACAACGTCGGAGATGAAATAATTAATTAACATAGTACTAGAGGAAGGCTGGCCTAATTTCCACTTCCTGTCTGCCCTCAGGCTACAAAGAGCCTTCCTGCGGACCGGAAACGGCGTCTGCGCGTGTGCCCTGATCAGAGATCAAACGCCAAGGAAATTTCTATGGATGTTCTGCTGGGGGAATCGAGTCAAACTTGAGTTGTACTGTGGGTTTATCAAAAGTCTAAGGCAAAAGATGTTTCAATAAATTAACTGATCGAACAGGGATTTTGCAGAAAGAATGCTGACGACATTGTCGATACATAATGTCTGAAAATGATATTCGGGTTCTTGGGATATTTTTTTCTAAAGATAAGAGCAATAATACGGTGGTATAAGATGCGATTTAACATTAGTCAATAGTCGTGAATATTCATTCTTTTCATGTTTTCTGTAACGTGCTCTGAACAAGCAGTATTGTTAAAATTTAAAATTCTTTTGAAATATTATATCCGATAAAGCTCCTTCAAATTCTAATTTCTAAGAGGATTTTATTCCATCTTTTCGCAAGCTGCTAACCTATAGGACTTTCATTTTTTTTTTTCTGGTTTATTATTTTGCTCGCTCCCCGGCTCCAGTGCCCTCATCAATAGCAGTGTTCGTAAACACCCCGCCTCTGTTGGTGTATCTTAATGTTTTGTTGCTTCTTTATTCTAGTTTTACTCCACTACGTTCCTCTTGGAAGAGGACCGCAAGACTTGGAGTCCATTGTCCAACTGTCGTCAGCCAGTCTGGGCTCAGCCTTTCATGCGCTACGACTTAATCTGCCTCACCACAATACTGCTCGTAAAGGGCCGATTAAATCAAAGAAACCTCCGATCGCTCTAAGGTTCCCAAAAAAGCCCTTTCCGCACCCCGCTTGTTTTGTGTTTGTGTATAAATATGTTTAGTACTCGCAGCTCTACTTAATTGTCACCTCCGTCTTTTTTTTCCCCCTTACCTTTTATATCAGGCCAGGGAGCGCGGCCAGCACGACATAAAGGCCGATAGATGATCTCCGGAACTTCTTCACCAATGAAATCAAAATTCCAAAGTCATGGAATATCGCTTTGTCCTCAAGGACCCGTAACATGGGATCCTGAGAGTCATGACGGAAGTTTGAATATATTCTGAGACAAGCATTGTTGAGTCACAAATAAGATCAACGTTGAATTATATCATGAGGTTGTTCCTTTAAGTTAGAAAATAGCAATATCGCAGGCGTCATTCTTGCAAATCGAACTCTAAGACAGCACGGTGAATGGGATAAGGAAGGTAAATCAACACTACAAGAGAAATAAGAAATAAATATCTATGGACTGCAACAAGAAGTGCACTCTTGATTTAGGAAGTAAACTTTTAAGACAATAAATTTAATGCCATAACATATGAGTGAGGCGAGCGCTGTACGAGTTGTCAGTGTAGTCCTGCAAGTCACCTACTGACAATAACCATCCTGGTCGTTGTCTGTCCAACTTGGGCCTTCGCCGTGTTTGATGTCGTATCTGCTCTGTCATCACGGTGTTTAAATCCACGCGATCAAGCTTATCATCATCCAGGTCACCCACAATTATCGCTCCCTGACCCTCTTGTCTGATACCTGTACAAAACACTGGGACTAGAGGACTAGCAGCTTCTCCTTTGCTCCTTGTATAGACCACCTAGGCAATTCACTCACCAGCCTTCAAATGCGACAAAAGCTGTAGTTTTCTCAAACCTATCATCATCATTATCATCATCTTTATCGTGTTCTTCAGCCCCCACGCCTATTATCGTGTTGGCTCGTTGCGTGGTTAAGCATGCGGAAAATTGGAAGGGGGGTTAAACACGTATCTCCAGCCATCTCAACCTACTTATTAGCGCCCTTGTGTTACCGGGAATAGTTCTTGTCTCCCTTTAAGCAGGTCGTAAAGTGCATTCCGATTTCTGCGTCAGTTGTCTTGTGACATGAGAATCTGCAGAAAGTATGCGGAGTTCAAGCTTGGACTGTTACAGGCTGTGCGGCGCTTGTCACCTTTATTTGATTTTGTTGACTGTATTGAAGAAAATGTGATTACCGTGTCTTGTCAATATGCATGGCAAAGAAATAAGACTGATGAAATAAATAAATGAAATGTATTAAAGATGGAGCACGAATGAATCACATAATGTACACAAAAACAATTTCTTTCTTTCCCTCCTCATTTCTTTATGATAATTGTGTCTGTTTGTTTTGTTTTTGTTTCGCTCTTTGTTTGAGCCTTTCTCTCCTCATTTCACTTATTATTATAATTTTGTTGTCCTTATATTCAGTTTGAGTATGAGAGAAAAAATGAATGAATAAATAAATGACTAAATAAACAAATAAATCAATCAAAAAGATTTGTCGTGCATTCTTTAGTACTTTCCCCCGCCTTATTTTGCCTTTTTGTGACTTTTGAATGTCGAATTCCATATCAGACATAATAATGCTAGTATTTTTACTGTGTCGAGCGGTAAATGTCGGGAAAAGGAATAATAAAGGAGAAGGCCTGCATTCTAGGTGGAGTTGATCATAGCAACGTTTGGAAGCCAAGGCCAGCAAGTGCAGTGACACACACACCACAGAACTTAACATTACTACATTGTTAATGACCAAACTCCTGTACCATACTGCAAGCTGTCACTCCAACTTTAGCTCCAACACGTCCTGTAGACTCACACTGGGCTGCTGGATGTCCCCATGGGCTAGGAGTCAGCAGACAGCTTTGTGATGAAAAATTGGTTGCTATGGGATTTTGCTTGCCATTTTAGTACTCATCCAACTCTCTCCGGGTATTGGGCTGTTCGGATCTAGAAGGTCTTTTTTCCGCGCTTCCTTTCTTGGCCCCCTTTCCTTCTCTCGATCCCAAGAGGAAATTATTGGTATTATTTTATATCAATAAATTGAGATGGCATGAGATAATAATGTAATGCTTGACATGTATTATGACAATTTCAGGGGCAAATTTAATAAAGGAAAACGAAAGAACGCAAGGGCAAAATAATCAAAAAGTAGTAGTTGAAGATTTTGCTTATCATATTTAAAAAAAAAAAAAAAAGAATAGAAAAGCTAATTAGCTTCAGGATTACTCTCAGGAATTGTTTTCTCTAGCTACGGAAAAGAACTACAAAAGAACTATTTTTTGAATTCGTTTAAAATGCGATGTAGATTGCTTGAAATCACGATGGTAAACGACGTTTTAGACGTTTTTTACAAGATTAAAGAAGAAAATAACATGACAGTGATCTATTGTAAAAAGTCGTTTGCATCAAACTGGCATGGGAGTATTGTTCCCCTTTAGTTCGCTGAACCAATTTCTGAAAAAATATAAACATTTTCATTCAGTGAAAAAATAAATTCACTTTTAACAGACTGTTTCAATTGTTTAATGTCAAATTAATGAGGCCTCGCTATTCGCGCCGTTGAAAAACGCACGATCAAGAGATGTACCGTAGTTATTAGCCGGAAAGTCTGGGAAGAGTTTTTGTTTCAATTTTTCTTTTTCCAGTAAGACTAATGCACCACTATTTCATATAAGACGTCCATAGCAGGAAAAAAAACTTGAAGACACCAAAAGTTCCAAACATTTTTCCTGAGGCAATCCTCAGTCTGTTGTTTGATTGTTGTTTGTTTACCGTCTGTTCATTCATTTGCGTTAGCTGAAATCGTGAAAGTTTCCACTGCAATAGCCGATTGCTTTTTTGAAATATGTTGTATTTTTCTTCCACCTGCACACTATGGCTATTGTGCTATGAGTATTCTTTTCGCTGTTTTTTTTTTTTTTAGCCCACGAAAGTGGATGAATGAAACTCTTATGTGCCCGGATATTGATACGTTTCATCAGAACTATGCGACCACGGGCGAACAGAGGCATTACTGTAATGAATAGCAGAATATTACAGAGCGGGCAGTAGCCAATTGTGTGATAGCAATTTGAGATAACCTCATCTAGTCGGCGGGCATTGTCTCCCCTTGCCATGTGCACGTGCTTCAACAACTGTCCACTCTAATCTCACGTGTGGATGCGCTCACGCCCTGACCTCCAGCCGCATCACGTGACCTCGTGGCACGTCCATCAAACAGTCAGACCTGCAAGAGTCGCGTGCAAGTCCGAGAGAGCCGATTGTTTGTCCGGCCATTTTAGTCCAAAGCTGTCGAGCAGTCCCGATTGGTCCCGATTGTTGCCGAAATCCCCAGCGATTGTCCGTCACTAGATGTCTGTGTTTGTGGTTAGGTGTGATTGCGGCCGATACTGTTTGCCCACTGCCCTTCCTGTAACAAACTGGCAGAGCCTGGTACTAACTGACAGCACATGTGCCTTTGTTGAACTTTCTCTCCTGCAGATTAGATCTCATTTGCATCTGGGCCAATAGTGTCAGCCGCCTCCATTGTTGTGTCACACTGGCTCGCGCTCAGGGCGGGTGGCGGCCATATTTTTCTATTAAATTTCCCGCATGTCTCAAATATTTTATGATGTCAAAGAACAACTTGGTTTTGTTTTGTGCTTCACTCGTATAATACTCCATTTAATATGCATCTTGAGGCGACTGGGAGAATGGCCTGTGGGCTTTGGCCTAACTCTCATTTTAATATTGCCCATAAACAAGAGAAATGTAATTACATGAATAGAACTTGATGTGTGGCGACCAAAAGTTGTTCTTCTGTTATAATTCATTTAATTTTTGCTCAATCAAAATCATATAATTTTGGGATTTCATTTTTACATCTCCATGCCTGATTATGTATGTGTGCGTGTGTGTGTGTCTGTGTGTGTGTGTGTGTGAGAGAGAGAGAGAGAGAGAGAGACAGAGTGAGTGTGTGTGTGAGTATACGAAATGTGTGTGTAATTTGAACAAGATTTTGTATAAAAGGAAATTCATTGTTTTTAATGTGTCATAACAAGAATTTCATTCCTATCGAATGATTACCCGATTTTAGAATAACAAAATTTTTAGTCAACATTACATTGATAAGATTCAAAATTCTGCCTTTGATCTTTGTGATACGGTAAAAGTAAATGTAATCTTGCCACAAGCAAAACAGCTAAGTCTATTGTATCGCTTTGTCAACGTTGGTCCTTGTATGAGGTGTACTAGTCGACAAGCTGTTCCACTTCAGAGACAGCAATAAACTGTAGGTGACAGGAGGGTGACGAAAGGCACCATGTTCCTCTTACCCTTAAGGGTAACTCTCCGATGTGTGTTTATATATGTATGAAAATGTGCGCTCGTATTGTGCTGCATGAAATGTCATGCAATGAGATGTATTTGTTTTCAATACTGCAATATACTGAGGTTTTTTTTTATATTTATTTATTTATTTATTTATTTGTTTATTTATTTTTCGAAACGTTTGTTGTCAGGTAATATCAGTGGTTTATCCTTTTCTGTTTGAAGTCAGTATCCTCATTTATAAGTGAAGTTATCCACCACAGTTCTGTATCAATTCATCTCTACTACTCCATACAACATGCTTTTTCTTTTTGCTCTTCTTCTTTTGTTTTATTGCCGATTTGCCATTTGTTTGCCTAGGCTGCCTCAAATTCAGTTTCTTTTAATCATCATTGTGTTCGGAGTATCTGTGTCACTCATCATTCAGAGCTCCACTCTCTGTGAATAACAATATTTTCATTTTAGAAAAAAAAAAAAATGTTTATTATTTTGTTATACAAAACTTTTGCTAGTTTGTCTGTTATTTTTTCCCGTTGCAACCGTCCATTTATTGCTTCTGAATGTGCTTTCTTCATGAATGAGACTGACTTCAAAGCCGACCAAAACGGCTTCATGACGATCTCTTTGTTTCCCTAATCAGGATAAAGCAATATTCCAATCACACGACTGTCTAAAAGCTATTAAAATTGCATTGGACCGTAAATATTTTCCGATTTGGATTTAACAATATCTGTCTCATAATTTCAATCAGGTGACCTCATTAGTAGTGCAGGGTCAACCGGAAGCCAAAGTGACGGTCAGGCTGGAGAGACAGATGAACAAATGCGCATGCGCTTAAAGCGGAAGTTGCAGAGAAACCGGACTTCCTTCACAGCCGGGCAAATCGAATCTCTAGAGAAAGGTATGGCTGTTATTGTTGTCTTTGTTACCAAGGGCATGACCATTGTTGTGGCTTGTTGTTATGGGCCTTTCAGCATGCTAAAGTGGGCCGACGGTTGGAAGAAAACAAAGACTACTAATAGCTGTGGAAACAACTCTTATCGCCTGGAAATTTTAGATCAAGCATTTATTATTTCTTTTTTTTTTTTTTTTGTAGAACACACGATAGCTTATTACTTAAAAAAAAATATATATATATATAATATATAATATAATTTTAATTTGTCGTTGCCTAGTGGTCTGTAGTGTCTTTGTTTTGTCTTTGGTTTTCCGTTTTGCTGCCTTTTGTATGTTTGTTTATTTCTATTTGTTGTTTGTCGATACTGTTGTTCTTGTTTTAAATCATTACTCTCGAATGAAACTCGGATGCTAGTCCTAGTTAGCATTTCTACTTTGACGGTGCCAGGGGTGATATTTGAACTGTTTTCCCAGGCATTCTCTTAATTTAATTCAACAAAGAAATGTAGCACTCACGGGTCTACAGTTTTGCTATATCAAACACACTAGAGTCTATGCTAGCTTGGCATTGTTTGTTCACCCACAACAACTAGAGATCAGCGGGTTGTCATAACAGATACCAAAGGTCATACCAAAAGATCCTTGACTTTGTCCAAAAGCAGTAGTTGATATGGGTTACATTAATATTAATAGTTCATGCATGATAAAGGCATTAAAATAATAATAACAATAATAATTTTTATAAAACAATTTTAAATAATAATACTAATGGTGATAATATTATTAGTGATAATAATATGAGAGAGAATGCGCAGAGAAAAGAAAACCTCGTAGTTGTCAGTGTTTTGAATGCAGAGAGTTTGAATGTACACCAGAATGTGATGACTAACAATTACTTGTTTTGTGCGCTTTCCCACACATTCTTAACTGATGTTCAAATTATGAATTTGTTGTAACCATAATTGAAATAATATGTAATCCTTTGTTTAATTCAGAGTTCGTGTTTATTTTATTTATTCACCTATTTGCCTGACGCCGTAGTTTGTTGGATCATTCAATTGTTCGATGTCCACCCCTTTTCCGCTAGTGTACCTAAGTTAGCTAATAGTCCGTCAGTTATTATAAATTTTAATTAGTAGCAGTTTTAATAGTAGCAATGTATTAAGTTAATTAGTGCTAAAACTTTTGGTCTATGTTTATGTAGTGGTACAACGTTAATATTTGTTTTTATGTTTATTAAATGCAACAACATTTGTTTTTACCTTTGGTGATCTTGCAGAATTCGAGCGAACACATTATCCAGATGTTTTTGCACGTGAACGACTTGCACAGAAGATTGACCTCCCAGAGGCCAGAATACAAGTCTGGTTTTCCAACAGGTGAGTTTCTGAAACTCTACATTCCTGAGGTCTTGACAATGGCAAAACGGATAATTACTGGTACTGACACAGGACAAATTTCACAACTGGTATAATGTTGTTGAGAGCACATTACAGAATTCGCAAATATGTTTTTAATTCCACAAAACCTGCTTTGTGAACATGTTTGTAGCTGTCATATATTAGCTGAAATTATATTATACAGATCAGATATGCAACCGCCAAGGTGTTTTATTCAGTTGGACAAAGCAATAATTATCGAAGTTATAAATTTTTTCGTGAATGGAAAGAAATTCCTGGAATGGTTACACGAAGCTTCTTTGCATTCTGTGTACAGGCGGGCTAAATGGAGGCGGGAGGAGAAACTGAGGAACCAAAGACGAGAAGTGTGTAACGGTGCCACTCGGCTGCCCATCAACCACAGCTTTAGTAACGGCATGTACCCCGGCGTGCCGCCTATACACCAATCCATCCCCTCAATGCCGGACACATACAGGTAGCAGCTAGTCGATTTTTAATGATATTGTTGTGATGCCTTATAGCTCATCTTATGTTTAATGGCACCCTTGATTTGATTTGAGGAAGAAACTTCACTGCTGTCGACCATAAAACAAATCAAAACCAGTTAAAACAAAACAGAAGGGGGAAAAAAAATGTTGACAGTAAGTTTTGCTAACTTATAAAAGTAGATTTTACTGTGCAGCTGCAGCTCTAGTTATTCAAGGAACTATATTTACAAATCTATGGACTATGTGGTAATGAATGATTTCTGTAGTCAAATATTTGGTTGAAATTTTCGGAAACGTGATTCACACGAAATTAACTGATGCGACTTGGCCGTGACATTTGACTCTTGCTGTCCACAGTTCTATGCCACCAATGCCGAGTTATTCACTGTCCAACAACATCCCGACCAACCCGGCCTGCCTCCAGTCCTCCTCCTCATCTTCATATTCCTGTATGCTGCCAGGTAAGGACTCCACCTCCTAAAATCGAGATGACCACCAGATAGGAGGTTGAAAGACGTATACAGAACGAACGGACTCAACCTCAATAATATGATTAAAATAAATGATCCTTTCTCATGGAGTCTACATGTATATGGCTATGTGCACAATATACTCGATCATATTAGGTCTTGTTTACGTAAGTTGAGTTGAATCCTAATGAACAGACCACATCTGATCAGAAATGTGACAAACAACCAAACAAATGTGAGATATTGAAGCATTTATTTTATTGGAGAGCACGTAGGCCTGACCTAATCACTGCACCTGTAACTGGGCAATCTAATATGTTTAAAAACGGGAATTGTTTTTCAAGATTTTATTTTGTGCCATACTTTCCCAAGCTGTGGCTGATATTTGTTATTTCTGCAAAAAAAGTTCTATCAATTGCCCATTTTGTCCCTTTCTTTCCTTCCATCATCGTTTTTCAGTTGGTGCCAATGCTGTCCTTACATGAATATGAAATAAGCAACAGAATTTCTTACATCGAGTTTGATGTTAACGCTGATGATAATGATGGTGATGATGATGACAATACCATAGTGATAGTAAAGTTCCCCCCTTCCGTGTAATCCATTTCACTGATGAGCTAATCCAGGTTGTTATTCTTTTATTTTAAACGTCATTCCGGAAATGCCTTTAATCTGATTGCTATCCAAAGGTTATCCAATGTTTTTTCACCTATCCACAGAGTACAACCCGCGGGGCTATGAGCATCACCTGTCTCTAGGCAATTATGCCAGACCTCCTTGCACTCCCAGCGGGGGAATGCACCAGAATCACATGACCCAGTCCCCTCACAACTCCGTGTCTACAGGTGAGTGCACAAAACGAACAGCGAAGAGAAATCTTAGGGTCCTGAGTTTTATTGAAGACAATGCAAGTCTTCACTTACCCATGGAATGATAAGCCATAGAAACATTTACGAAAGAAAACAAAATTATATAGGCTCTCCACCGAATGGAATCGTCAATACATATTTGAGAAATTTCAGGCAAACAAAGGAAGGTGCTGAAACAGTCCTATCTAATGCTGAAGCAAAGCTATAAGATAAGACGTATTTCTCGACTGGGAAAATAAAGAATAATAATATGGTCACCGGTGAAAGTCAATTTTAAACTTGGGAATGATATTGACCTTTACTTTGCATATTTATATTTGGCTCTGCTATTCAATTGGAATACATGTACTAAGGATGTCATGATCCATTGTTAAATAAATAAAAATAACAATAATAATCATTTAAAAATGAATAAATAAATAACAACAACAACACCAATAATAATAACAATAATAAAAGGCACGAATAGTGTATGAGCCACTTCGTTCACTTCATTGTCATTTGTTTCTACCTCTATTTATTACAATTATTTGTTACTAAGGAAAGGTGAAGACAAGATGTGTACATAGAAAGAGAGAGAGAAAGAGAGAGAGAGAAAGAGAGAGAATAGAAACATAGATGGGAAGAAAGATTGTGAAAGAGGACGAGAGGGAATAGGAACGAAGAAAGAGAGAAAGAGCGGGTGAAGGAGAGAGAGAGAGAGAGCAGCCTGGACGAGCTTATGGAGCATTTGATAATTTTATTGAAGTTTTGCTGAGTGTATCTCATCCTTGTTGTCTTTGTCAGGTCTTATTTCCCCCGGTGTGTCAGTTCCCATCCAAGTACCCGGCGGTGCCCAGGACATGGGAGCACATCACATGGGAGCAATGACTTCACAGTACTGGCCCCGGATCCAATGACGCCAGGGAGACGTGTGGATGTGACCTGCTGATCCAATGATGTCAGTTGATTGACAAAGTCCAAAACCAATAACCAGCAAAGTGGACGTCAGGTCACAATCACACGAGACTTGTCATTCGGAACACTAAGGATTGTGACCACACACTCAGTAAGGTTGCAGTCCTAAGAGACAACACTGCCCCGATCTTTCCCGCGGAGCCAAGAAATACATAGAGGGAAGTGAAAGACATTCATGCTGAGGACACACTATATCGTGAACAATTTAGGGTATCTGTTACTTCTGGGGAAGTCAGAAACGTGAAATCCTAACTAGATGTTTCTGAACATATTATGCTGTCGGTATCTTCTAAGGATAGAGGGTAGTAGATAAAACCATATTCTATCAAAGTGTGTAGAATACACTTTCGCGGAACACGGCATTTACTATTCAAATGAACCAGACTTAATGTAGGCATTGATATGAATTCACCATGCATAAAGTATTTTGATAACTGACTGGTCCTTGTGGGAGAAGGATATCAGGGTGGCACAATGTGGGATCTAAAATCTCGGTAGATCTTTCCAAGTGATCTGCAACAGATCAAGTTATCAGCAAGATAACATTGTCATCTGGTTTTGCAGTTGATACTTGCAATCGACTTTGATGTCATGGGACATACAATTTCAGACTAACATCGCAGTTTTTCAAAGAGAGCCATCAGAAGAGCCTGAAACTGTGTGTTAGAGAACCTCCTGATGTTCAGCTGTGGACTGCTGAGACTGACAATATTTCATCAAAGACATGGTGGTGACGGAACTTAAGAGTGTTGCAAAACCTTTCCCTTTGTCTGAAAATTCGGAGAAGCAATATTTGGAAAAGGAGATGTGAGCGGAAAGCTGGTGGCACGGTGTAATTGAGAGGACTGAGTTGATTGTGTCAGTCAGAGGCTATGTGTAAACGTTCAGCTCTGGCTGAGAAAGTGGAGTGCGATGAGACAGCCTATAATGCACTAACACATCGATGTCAAGACTGATTAATCTCGTGACAGAGCAGTGCCATGACACTGTTATAAGAGAAGCGCTGTGCATTTCACAACGTGTGATCTTCACTTGCGTCAATATACGTTTCTTTTGTTTTGAAACAACGTTCCAAACTTTATATGAAGACGTCCTTGACATCATGATGAAGTCTCTGCTTATGCGACTAAGACGCCAAATGTGATATTATGGTTCTCGTCATGTAATCGGCCAGCCCAAGAGGCGTTTTATGACGTTTTATGACCTACTGACCAACGATCGGCTCTGCCAGAACACAATGAATGAGTTCAAACATGGGGTGCCAGAATGTTCTGATGTGACTCATGTCTGCAGTCTGCTTCTCATCAGTCACACATTCATTCATGTCTTGCCTGAAACATAAATTGCTTTTCTCTCTTGAAGCGAACCTTATAATCAACAGGGTGACGTGGTAATAACCCCCAAAGTGGACATCGTGGTCAAGACTTTACAGTCTACTGTCCTATCAGTTTCAGGTAAATTTTAATCAGTTACCTTCTACCAGAGGGAAGCAAATGCCTAAGAAAGTCATGCACGTGGCACTGGCATGTGTTCTATCGGGGAGGAGTGAAAAAGATTTGTTCGTTCTTGGGTCACCTTGGGCGGCTATCTACGAAGCACCGGATGGATTAATATAATAATAATAAGGTTTGCCCCTATTACTGTCTGGTGTTTGATGTTAAGTTGCATGTCCAAGGATTTTTCTCTTATTTTTGACATGCATTTGGCTAAATACTGGTCACTTGTCAGTTATTTTTCTCTGCTCACCGATATAAGAAAAGCACGAGAGATGGATTATTTTGACAAGACAATAGGACTATAGACTGTTCTATAATTCTGTATTATCACCTGATCCCAGGATTCCTAAATATGAGGCGAATTTCACAAGACATGATGATGAAATTCCACTTGGTTACCTTATCTCACACCTAGAGCTTAAAAACAGTCTCAGAATTACATTAAATTAACCTCACACTATATTTCAACAAACTGCATGTTATTGTTATCAAGATAACAACAGATTATTATATTCAATTGGGTTTTTTTTTTTTTCATTCCAGTTTTTTTTTTTTTTAAAGACATCCAACAAGGGCGGAAATGTGTAATGTATCAGAGCATGATAATACTGTAACCTCCTCAAAGACATAGCAAAGCATAATCATTTTGTTAAGTTTATTTTTTGTTTGTTGCATTTTAATTTTGTACTTCATTTCCTGAAAACTGTTTAGTTCATTATGACTTCTTCATTACAAAGCTGTGAAAAATTACATCTCTCTTATTTCGGTAATTTTTTGAAGATCCGTGATATTTTGCTTGATCGTTTTGCTTATCCCGATATTTTGACTTATCAATGCTCACAATGGAATTTTTTTTTTCTCTATTTGTTTTTGTTTTCGTGTTTTTTTGTTTTTGTTTTTTTTTTTAATGGTATTTTTATGGTAAGTTTGATGGCTTTTCCCCAGGTGACAGCACTTTTTATTTTATTTATTTATTTATTTATTTTTTTTTTTTGTACCCAAAGGAAGATTTTGTCATGGAGAGATTTATATATATATTTAATCATATTTGTTTTCTTCAGCACAAATTCACATGCAATGCAGGCCAGTAGGCCATTCATAGTTAAAAATAATACGAGGCAAAATGACCACAAAATTGTTTTTCCATTGTTTTTCATGACATTAGCTCTACCCTACCAAGCTATTGCCTAGTAATATGACAAGTATGAAATAATAATAATAAACCATTACGCACAAAACAGCTAAACTTCGTCCTGTTTGTTCATGTCAATCTTACACAAGACTTGTCGGACAATGCTCACTGGCTGTCTGATAGTCGCTACACTTGAGATTATGGTTTCCGTATGTTATCAATATTACAACTCTGAATTTGTATTCATGTATGACGATGATATTAAAAAAAAAAATGAATGTGCAATTTAATTCTTTGAAAATGTATGTGAATGCTTTTTAACTGACCTAGACTATATTATCATTATTACTTGATTTTGTTCTCAGAATCAAACTAAAATGAATGACCACAATCTCAACTTTGTACAGAATTAATGACGTTCAATTAATACTCAATATAATTGTGTTAATATTGTACTATAATTCTGTGACATGAGACATGAGTGCTCTGTTATATGCATTGCAATGTGTAAATGTTTGAGTGATACGGGAGAATCTCAATCAAAGCTCTATGTCTCTGAGTTATACATGCCGGTATCATTTTGTTTGCTTCTATGGATCTATCACCATTAAAAAAAAAAAAAAAATCTCCCGTCTAGCCAGAGCCTAACAGACTTATAAAATCAGCTACATGTATAGATATAACTAGAGAGCTAAAAGATCTTTTTTTTTTCTTTAAGTCATGAAATAATACTTAAAAAAAAACAAAAAAACTCAGTTGCATTTTTAATTTTTGGTAAAACTAACCTAAGTGCAAAATTTGAATCCGTGGTGAAACTGTCACTAAGGCTGTTGTGTCCTGACTAGATGAGCTGTTTTTTTTTAGATGCACTATTGTACAAATGAATGTATTCATAATCTTTGTGTAAATTTTATAAGCGTCAGAGAATTTATAACTTCCACTCACAGTTAGATTTTCTAACCCCTTCATTGCTGTGTGGACAAGGAGTGTAGGTGAGTCCAGTCAGCGAATACACATTGTGCATAAATGTTTTGTATGAAGTGTTGAGAGACAGAGAACATGAGGAAGGGGAGGGGTAGGGTGTAAGGAATGATCCAGAGGGAGGGGAAGAGAACAGCAAAAACTAAAAAACCCGCAGAAATAGTCAAAATAGCCGTTACTTTGCTGATAAACGCTTTCTTGTTAGCGCAAAACCATTGTTCCCCATTTTTTTTTTTTTTTAGTAGTCGATTAATCGTAAAGGGAATGCAGGGGGAAAAATAGTGTACGACGAATTTACAAAAAGAAAGACATGGTAGTAATACATTCATAAAAAAAAAATGGTAATACATGTAATAATATTCATATCAAATAATAGATCTATGTAATAAAATAACATAACATGAGTTGTTTAATGCTAACCACACATTTGTTACATGAAAGACTAGAGTCAATATCTTCTCTTTACATTTTCACTCTATGAAGTCACAGATTGTGCCACCTTAATACTAGCTAAACTGCCAGCTATCCTTCAGCTTCTCAACATTTTTATAACATTAAGGGTTTACAGTGTACAATATAACATCCCGGGTCTGTGAATTATAAAACCATACGATTTTCAGTTTTTCTCTCCCATTCTGGCAAACTCACGCATACGAAGTTGACATGAAAAGCCTGAAAGGTTTTTGTAACTTCAGACTATTTCCCATATTGGTGAAACAAGAGATTTTGTAGAAGATGGCACTTATTCACTCTGATACACGGAGGTAGACTACACATGTGAGGTCCTCTTGTCTGTATACCTAATACTTCTTTTGACAACAGGGAATATTCAAACACACGGCGATTGTTAAATGTCAGCAAGTCAAATCATTGGTAGACTAACACTATGTACATGCGGGGATTATTGTGTCTTTCGCTTTTCTGACGGGTAACGTTCAGCAGTTGGACCAGCATTGAAAGGGCCTCACTGAAGGATACCCTCACCACAGGTTTGATGGACAGAAGAATTATTGTACAATACCTCAGGTCAAACCAAGGCAACAGCCACTTTTTGCTGATTAGTCAATTAAACAAACTATTAACCCAAATAGATGTTTATGATATCTACTCAGTTAAATGTGTGGAAATTATTTCCTTCGAACAAGTTTGATGTTTACATGTTTTATTTATAATTAATGCTCTAGTTTTGCTTCTTGCAAAGTGAACTTGCAACGGCTGAACATGTGTACAGCACTAAAATATGTAACAAACTGAATTATAATGTTCATGTACAATTTAAAAAAAAAAAAAAATCAGATTTGCATGCATTTATCTCCAAAATACCTCAGTTGATTTTATTTTGCCCAGGAGAGCATTGTATAAGCTTCATATGGTTTAATAATTGTTTCTTGTTTGCGTCTTGTTTAAATGTTGTTCGTTGGAATGGAATAAATTTTTTTTCCCATAGCAATATTTTAGAGTGTCCTTGTGCAATCTGTCATTTATTTTGACACATACACACAAAAAAGAGAATATTTAAAAAGAGATCATTATTTAACTACTAGGCCATTATTCAAGCATAGAGGACGCCCAAACTTACTGTAACGCTTACGATTCTACCGTAGAACCGACAGGAGTTGACAGGAATACGATGAATAAAGAAAAAGTTATAAATAATTAATAAATAAATGTAAAAAATTAATTAATTCAAATAATTAATTACATAACTTCAAATAGTGAACCATAAGAAGAATGACTAAAGATATATGTATAGTTTTTTTTATTTTTTTATTTCGACCATTAAGTTTGTCAGATTGCTCCAGTAAGCATTTCAGGTATTTGGAACATAGGGAAATTATAGGAAACGGATGCCCTCATGGTGCTGTCAACATGGAGTTTAGCAATTCCACTTCGCTGCTGTGTTTTATCTATTCCCTTTCATACATTAAAAAAAAAAAAAATATCATTATCACTTTCCTTTCTCTAGGTTGGAAGTCTCTTTCTGGTCTGTCTGCGACCTTTGTCATTGACCCCTCCTCCCCCCCCCCGCCTTTTCAAGTTTGCTTATTATCGCTATCAAATCTGACTTTATTATGTATTTATAAATTTAGTTTTTTTTTTTTTTTTTGTCTATTTCTTTCTTTTTTCTTTATTTTTATCAGTGTGTAAATCTGTTATTTCTTTGTTTACTTATTTTTTATCTGTTTATTTATATCTCAAGTAATTTATTGCTTCATGTTTTTTTTTTTCTTACTTATTTATTCTTTTTTTTTTTCTTATATATTTGTTTATTTATTTATTATTTAACTTTCCTGGTTATTTCTTTACCTATTTATTTCCTTATTAATTTAGTTAAGAATTAATTAATTTTCTTTTAGCTATTTATCTATCTATTGTACTTATTTATCTATTTATTCATTTATTATTCCGTACTTATATCCTTCTTTCTTTATTCTTTTACTTGTATTTTATTATCTATTTTTATGTTATATCTATATGTTTCTTTATTTTTCTGGCATTGACGAGATAGTAACTGAATTTTCCTGTTATCAAAGTACAATGTGCTTTGTTGTCAAACTCAAAAGTGCAAAAGATTGTTTCCCTGGATATGTTCAATCTTCTTCATCTTTTCTACTTCTTCATGTCTGTTATGTTAATTTTTTAAAAAATATATGTATGTATGAAAATTGAAACTATTTGGATGCAATTGTACATGTAAACTTATTGTAGCAGAGCAAACTTTTAAAATTGTATGGCTTATCGAATTCTGAAGAGGTAAAATCAGTTGGTGTATATTTTTAAAGCATGTTTTTTTTTTTATAAAAACGTCATGAGCGTAGAGTTGTTCTTGTTGATCTGTCTACTACACTGTAATGATTTTATGTATGACATATGACCATCACTGTTTTCATTTTTGTATTTGTCCGTTTTTTGTTTTTTTTTTGTTTATTGTTCAAGAATGTACACTCAACACAGATTTAATAATAATTTAATATTGTATTATTATTCTACCATGAGCGAATTTGACACTACAGTTTGAGCACCCTGATACATGTACTGGTGTTTAAGTCAGCTCTCAGCGCTGTCTCCCTTACATCTGACTTTACCAATTTTAAGTGACAAATAAATACATTTAATGTGACATCTTTCTTGTGTTCAGCGTTGTAAAATATTCACACTTAACCATATACAGTTCGTATGTGAGAAACTATTGATGACCTTGAAAGTCTCTGAACTTTCGTTTATTATTCCTCTTTAGTCATTTTCTTTTGATCCACCGACTTCCAGTTTTAACTATTTACCCTCGTCATTTAAAAGTCTTGCGTCTCCTAACGGTTGACGAGAGCGAGGAAAAATTGCACAAGTGACACGTAGTTTGCAGTTAGGTTCATAATTATACCTACGACTCAGTTATGCACTTCCATAATGCCCTTGTACCATTCGAGACAACCGTCTTCAGGTGGTTAACAGATGTATAGAACATAACTCGTGTCATCTGCTGGCATAAGAGTTCACAAAACAGATCGGTCCGTTCACCGTATCCAGGTACTTGACCATCGTTCCCAAAAGCAAAAATGACTGTAAGATAATTTAAGCTGGAGAAATAAGCATTGTCAAACAAAGCAACTAGCTCCTTCAATTTTGAATTTTGTGTTTGAACTCATGTTGCTTTTCCACCTCTTCTTCTGATCTTGGACTGAATAAACATCACGAAGGCTACAGCTCTAGACAAACGTAAGCACAGAAGAAAAAAACCAAAACACACCACAAAGGCAACAGGGAAAAAGAGAACAGGAAGAGGAAAAAAAAAAAAAAACGATGTGAAATATAATGGAAATGCATTAATAGAAACGTTGTCAAGAAGAGAAACACACACACACACACACACACACACACAGAGAGAGAGAGAGAGAGGGAAAGATA
>JBCAUA010000022.1:1647483-1657493 GCA_038406235.1 Peronia verruculata | reverse complement strand
TGTAGATGCATCCATTATCCCCCCCCAGTCCTGTTCTTGATGTCTTTTTTTTTTGCATTTTTAATTAATTAAATAATTATTTTTTTTTTATCTCTTGCCTTTAGAACGTAAGATATAAACGTTTTAAAACAACAACAACAACAACAACAACAACAAAGAAGCAACATCAACAAACAAAACATGCAAGTTTGTATTGTTATGTTAGCCCCATACTGCATTCGTTTGATGGCCATGAAATACTAGAATTCACCAGTTTTTTATTATTTTTTTATGTTGTTGCAATCCAGCAGTTTGTAAAATAAATAAACAGACCTGGAGGCAATCTCTTCCCTTGTCTTCAAGTCTAATTTTCCTCCTCTTCCTTGCTGTGCTCATTGAATGTGATGACAAACCTTGAGAACAGTAAACAAACATAACTCTTTTCCTATTATCATCGACGGACAATCCCTGGACAAAGACATAACATGTATTTTAGAAGTAGCTGGAAAACATTAAGTACAATGGGGAAGAAAGAGTTGGGCTTGAGAGGAAATGGGATAGTTAGTACGTGGGCTCTTTGCATACCTCTGCGCCCTGTGGAACCCTAAGCCTCACCCTGGTGGGTAGTGTTTTCCTGTGTAATAACCCACGCCCTGCACTGGAAGGATTATCCCAGACCTCTGGAACCAACACATCCAGCCAGCCACAAGTCGGCAAACTTCAAGCAGCTTTATAGTTTTGCACAATTGCGTTTGTGAAAACTTGACTAAAGGGATTAGTATAAATCTCCTTTGTTGGGCACATTTTTCTCAAGTCCTGGAGAGCGAGGCCAAAAAACAAGTCCAAGAGGCCCGACCAGAATGGAACAAAGCATTATCAAGTATTTTGATTCTTTAGATAAACCTGGCTCAAGTCTCTCCTGCAGATCGGAATTACAAAGCGGAATGACCTACCGGGCTGATCGGTTAGATCTAATCTTCAAGTTGGAGGGCCGTTGGCGAGATATGTAAGGCCATTGTCCATCCGAAGAAATGTCATTTTCTATCAAATATTCTCTTTCGTTTGCTTAAAGTTTCTGATTTTTCTGCTTCCTTTGATGCTTTCTGTTAGTTGTCACAGTTGGCTTTCAAAACTGTAACAAGGAAATTATTTGTAATTCTGAGACACTGCTCTTATTTTTCGGCCAATGCGCAGACACAGAAAGGGTTGTCAGCCTACAAAAACAAACCTTTCTGTCACACGGAAGAAACACAGGCTAGAGGCAGAGATATCGCATTTGGAGAGGTTCTTTGCATTTCTTAGCATCTTATCTAATCCTTGCAGTGTCAACTGAACCTCTCTCATCTTCTTTCTTTTCTTTTTCTTCCTCTTTTTCTCTTTCTTCTCCCTTATCTCAATTTACAAGAATCATCCGAATATTATTTGTGTCAGTTCTCAATCTTCTTCCCTATCAATGGTTTCCTGGGAACAGGACAGTAGACAGAAACTTGCGGGTCCCAGCTGACGGCAGTTGACGGTCCTGTTTATAAACCTTGGTGGCGGCCACATGACAACAACATGGCAGTGTTTGCTCAAAGATTTACAGTCCAGCATTACAGGGAGGACATTGTAACGTCACCTTCACTGTCTGCCTCAAGTCAGTGTGAAACAAGGAGAGAGAAGCAATGGGGGGAGCGCGCAATATTATACCTGGATTGTTACTTTCTGTCATTCGACTTTCTGCTATTTGTCCCTAAAAAGTGAAAAATACAGAATCGTCAAAAACTCTATATCTATATAAGACTGCCGGAATGATTATGACCTTTTAATTTGTACAAAAACTGTAAGGTGCCTTCATAATGACAAAGTTGAAATTGTGAATAAACATGCCACAGAATTATTCATCAAGGATTTTGCCTAATCGTGTCCTCCTCACGAACTAATTATTGTATCATAGCCCGTCATCTTTTTCATACAAAGGCCACTAACCAAAGTTTTCTGCTCCACTGGATCTTGTGATACTTTGACCATTTCATTGCAAGAGTAAGAACTATGCACTAAGCCACCATTCAAACATCTTACTCTTTCCCTACGCCTTTATACAACCCTCTCTCCTTTCTCTCTTCTCTTCCTTCCTCCCTCACTTTGCATAACCATAAAGCTGCTCTGTCTCTTCATTCATTACCGCACAAGACCAGGCAGATCACTACCACGATATTTGACCGTCCACTGAGCACGTGTATTTCTGTCACTGCTCACGGTTCTATCAACATAAGTGCGACAAATGCCACGGTTGTGGTCACAAGGTGTGGAGAAACAACGGCATGACTTAAGCTGACCACACAGATCTTAATCTCTGACCGGCCGTCAGTGCAAATCACTCATTCTGTCATACGGTCAGAGCCAGGCAGAAGAAAAGGTACAGTTCTGGCCTGATTCGCTGGCTACAAAATGGTCTGTAAGATGTTTCTGTCGGCTCCTAAAAATCGAATTCGTCTCTCATTCTCTGAGATTGAAACAGTATATTATTTGGGCTAAGGATTCGTCATGAATTTTGATCTCATGAAGGAAGGATTGTTTGTAACAATCCTTGACCGGTGAAGGATGGCTCTGGACATTGCCAGCATCCGTCCCATCCAGGTTCTCAATACGCCTTTCAACCACCTGGAGGCGGTTATCTCAATCCACCCAGGGCTTCAGGGACATAATGTGATCCTGGACACAAAGGAGGAGAAGAAACTTATGATTGAACCAAGCCTGCACCCTTACCATTGTCTTTTATTGTCAACTGGCATTCAGCAGGAACAACATGCTGGCTACTGGCTACTAAATCCAATGCGTTCTTTACAAATCAACAACAACAAGAAGAAGAACAACAACAAGAACAACAACAAAAACAACAACAACAACAACAAGATAAATAAAAAATAAAATAGCTAAACACCTTCCGGTACCCAATTTAAGCCAAATAAAAACGGTTCTACATTAAACAACAAAAACAACAAAAACAACAACAAGAACAATAATATAATAATAATATCTTAAACATGCAACTTTTTTCTTGTGATTACTTTCTCTCCGCCTGGAATTGTTCAAGGCTCTGTTTCATCTGATCTGAAAGAGGGCGAAGCGTGTATGTTTAGGAAAACTTTAGATGCCAGCAGTGTAGGTTTATTTAACAATTTCTTTTCTCGCCATCCCATTTTGCCTTCAGCCAATATTTTTAACTGCTGGGATTCCAGAATGAACAGACTACCCCACAGATTCATTTTTTCCCATCATGTTATTAACATACAAATGTACAATAAGTTACAAATGTTCACAAAACCCGATCATTCTTGAGAATGATCACTCAAAGGTATAAAAAGTAATTTTCGGTAGCGAACAAACAAAATAAATTCAGTAATGATTAAGGTTAAAAAAATCATATAGCAACGCTGATTCTAACCATCTTAGCAAACAATAAAAGATCATAATAATTTTATTTGAAAGAAAAAAAAAAAAAAACGCTTGTCATAATTAACATGCAAAGTTATAACTTCACCAACATTTTTTTCTGTCCAGTTGTACTTGGAATAATATAAGAGCCAGAGGTACATAAAATTGTCCGCATGTCAGTAGCTCTGTCAGATTGTCTGTCTTTCTTTCTGGGGTCTGTTTGTCTGTCAGTCTCTGTCTGTCTGTCTGTCTGTCTGTCTGTATGTATGTATGCATGTATGTGGTCTATGCATGTATGTATGTATGTATGTATGTATGTATGTATGTATGTATGTATGTATGTATGTATGTATGTATGTATGTATGTAGTCCTCGTTATCGGCAGTCTTGGACATGCCAACCGTAGATTTACGAGGGGCCTAAAGAAACTAGGATTACGAAGTTGTGAGTGTAAGTTTATAGCCAAATTTCTCAGCATAAAATAATGTATGGTTGGTTCGAACCGCCTATGGAAAATAAGGTGTAGACAACATCTTGTTGATGCTCTGCGAGTTCGATTGCCATGAACTGTCTTTCCTTTGCCTGTGTATTTCCTAGCCGTACGTTGCTTTTTTGTTTTGTGCCAGTACATTATTATCTGTTTTTTTGTTGTTTTTTTTTTAATAAAGAACTTGTGTGTGTGTATGTTTGTCCGTGCATGTAAATAGGGGAAAATGACACAATCATAGCTGTTATGTAAGTGTGTGTGTGTGTGTGTATGAGCAAACTGACACAGTCATAGCTACTATAATTGTCCACCCTCCTTCTTTTGGGCATTAGACTACTTTGTATCCTCAACAAATTTCTCAGTAAAATTAATTTCTTTCTCCAAAATGAGATAACCTGGAACAATTGCTGTCAGTTCTGACAACTGTGCCCCCCATATTTTGCTCTTTACCTCTTTAAAATAGCTAAGCACCTTCCCGTACCCAATTTAAGCCAGATAAAAATGGTCCTACATTAATTTTTTCATAAGAACTGGAGTCACAAATGGCTCTATAATCATTTCAAATTAAGAGATTATAAGAACGATTCCCGATTAGCGACACCTTCCAGCTGTTGAAGTGCGTCAAACACAGAAATATCCATGTCAAGTGGCCTGAATTAGTGCGTCAAACAGCCATTGGGCTCGAATCTAAATTTAATTGGACTTTCAACTGGCAAGGAAATTGGAGACTAGTAATTTTAATTGACCTGCATGTAATCTGGGCGGCAAGGTGAGTAGGGTCGGTGTGAAGTACTGCTCAGCTTGTCCAGGAGCGGCTGATAGAGACTCTCAAGAATTTACATTTTTCCTACCCAAGGGATAGAGCCGAACGCCTGTTGTAGTTACGTCGACGCTTTGTCAAGTTAAAGGGCAATAACTCAGCAATAGAGAAATGTTAATGGGGAGCCAGAAATGAGCAGCGCCACAATAGAACCAGACGTATAATGATATTTAAACACATGTTAAGGGACAAACAAAAGCTAGAAAGTAGAAGAAAAAGAAATAAAAAATACAGCTTGAATGAAAACGAATGCGTTCGAATATTTGATATATTAACATGCAAGTAAAAATTGCAGGTAAAAATGTTTCATGCATGGATCTGAGTTGAAAGGAGCACAGCAGTGAAAGTGAGCGGTCATGCAAGCTGGAGTGGCGATGCACGAGTCTGACAGGCCAGACTCTATCACTCACCTACATACATGCACGCGCATGTCACGACCCTTCAGGCGTGTCACAGCGATACTGAATACAGGCACAGATAATGCAGAAAAAGAACATCTGAAATGGAAATGAAGCACTGGCAGAATAGATAATATATTGCTGAAGATTGAAATGACTAATCGTGAGCGAGAAGAGAGAGAGGAAACAAAGCAGGAGAGAAAGAGTGAGAGGCAAAACAAGGGGGAAAAAAAAGAGAGAAAGAGTGGGCACAAGATGTTAAAAAAAATAATAATAAATAAATCAAAAGCAATTTTTAAGGTGAAACCAATCAATGGCGACTTGGGTGATGTAGGCTATCGACCTGCTCAGGATGATTATGATAATATGATCTCTTAGGCAAAAAATATAAATAAATAAACGTGGTGACAGCAAATAAATAAATAAATAAATAATAACAATTTGTTTAAAAAAAAAAAAAAAATCATTTATTCTGTCGCTTATTCGGTGAAGCTCAACATTTCAATGAATGACAAATTGAAACTATCTACTGCGCACTGGATTACTAAGAGATTATCGGACACTGATTTCAAATTGATGCTGTTAGTGGTACAGAGATGGTTTGAGTTTATTTTCTCGTTTGTGGCAAGAATGGCTACAGGACTAAAGAGAAGAGGAACAGGTGGAATAAAGGCAACCGAACTATAGAAACTGCGTCTGGTATAAGATGGACCTCTAGAAACTATACGAACGTAACAGCTGTTCGTTCTCAACACACATCAGAAATGTCACTCTGTCAGTCTATTATCACATGGTCGTGATGCTGTCTTGTAACTAGTGGAACAGAAACATACAAACAAACAAAAGAGAACCGTATCTACAACAGTACCAAGGACACAACGGCTGCGTGCACACTGGGGCAAGCAAAGTAAAACAACAACAGCGGCATTGAATAAACACCCTCTTACTCAGGATGTTATTTTTGTCTAAACGTGTCTTCCGAGGCTTATAGGGCCGCAGCCTCTTTTAACTCAGCCGGAGTAATGCGTCGGTATTAAACAACATCAAAAATTGAGTCTCTTGACAAAGACAACTAGACGAGCAAACATTAATTTCAAGATTTGAACTGCCCCCTTCCTCCAAGCCCCCTTTCATTCACGCACACTTTCTCTTCCACCCCTATCCACACTGTCCACTACATTCTGAGAAAGAAAGGATAACAAATTACCCCTCTTTTTGAAGATTTATGAATTATGAATGAATGTTACTATATTTCGCAGATGTTCATGCACCACAATGATAATGATTATAACTATAATAACGACAGTATATTACAGAGCATTGAAGTGAATGATCACAAACACAAAGAGATAGATATATGAACTTATTTTGAACCACTTAATTTTCTTTCAGCTCTGTTTTCACAGACAAATGTCCCTTTACAGATTTCATCTTCTTTCAAGTTGGCTCCTCCATACATCTACCCAGAACCGTAAAAAATACGGATTGACGATGTTGATGAAGAAATAAAGACAGTTACAAACAACACAGGACTAGGAAGGCCTCTAATAGTGGCAATCATTTATCGATATTGCACTAATTTGAAAATGTCCTCTTTCTCCCCAGTGACACAGAGTGAGCCATGCCTGCACTCATAATGCTACTCTGTCAGGGCTATAATTTAAAGGTTTATCCCCGCTTGACAAATGATAAGATTGTTGGCCAAGCATGCATGCCTGCCCTTACGTCATCAGATCGACTCGAGTAAAGTAGATGGGTGATTAGTCCTTGCAACTTTGCAAATTAGACTGATTAAGGTGGTCGGAACACTGAGTCGGCAGCGGTAATGTGCATTTCGTGACCATTTCATCCGTCCCGATATTTCATTCTGGTTCGTTACACCCAAATTTGCTAATAGACATTTCGAAGACAGCTGATATAGAAACGTCAAAGAGCCAAAGATCTAAGACAGGAAAAAAAAAAATCCTCTTTAATACGTACCAATTGAAAATTATACCCAAAGCCACTCTCATTTAGCAAAGATGCACAATGCTCACCCCTTCCATTTGAGAGAACACAATTCTGTGTAATCTAATGATTTCCATGCCACTGGCAGTAGGGTATAAAGGAATATAGTGTGTATGTGTTTTAATATGAAGAATATCGAAACACCATTATTAAATTATTATTTTTATTATTGTTTGTGACATGGTAATTACAGAATATGATCTAGACGTTTGGACCTTTGTGTCACTTCAAAGTTGATTAATGTATCTTCATTTGCAGATAATGCCTGTTTGTGTTTAACGAAGTATAGGACCAACAATTTTTAAAAAAATTAAAGTGGAGTTTACTTGGTGTTTTCTTCCTTTTATGTATTTTTTTTTTTTTTTTCATCTTTAGCTTTAACAGTCATCTAGCTCTGTAAAAATTACATCATTATGTCAGTCCGCCCATTAGTCCACCCAACCACAAACCTACCATTTCACCCATCCATCCATCCATCCATCCATCCATCCATCCATCCATCCATCCATCCATCCATCCATCCATTAATTGAATGCCTATCTGCTTGTCTTAGACTACGGAACACAAGAGAAACCGTCATTTACACATACACACGTGCACTTATTCACACACACATATACACAGATATAAAACACACCAACGGGCACCCTTGGTCACACTCTAGAACAGTTTGGGTTATGTTTGGGTTATGTCTACGACAAGCCAACCTCGTTCTTTATGGCTCTTCTTCATCAGCCAGTTTAGTGACATCATGCAAAGATATAAAACCTTGTGTTGTTAGGGTGAAGTCCACAACACACACTGACTTGCCATGATCATTTTTGTTCCTGTCCTTACTTCGCTAATCCCCGCATCAAATGGGAAAGTTCTACTTACGAAGATCTGTCTGGGGATACCCTGTAATACTCAGAAAATCATTTCATCCCCAGCCTTATTCGGTAATCAAAAAGCCATCCATGGATTTCCCCAGGTCTGCCTCACTGAAGCAGAAGCACATAAAACAAGTCATGATTAAACAGAGCCATTTCTCGGCATTCTCTTCCACTTTTTCTCATTTGGTTTGTTCTTCCTGACCCAGAAAGCCATTTCTGAAATTGTAATGGAGTTCTCCTCTCCCCTCCCCCTCCCGCTCTGTTTCCTTCGATCATTTTAAGCCGCACTTCGACAAGGGAATGAGATGTTTACTTTTTGTTACTTTTTCTAAATCCTTTCTATTTCCTTAATTCATTATCTCATATTATAGTCTCGCCTCAAGTCCAGTCAAACGTAAATAAAGCCCATGTCATTTGATCCTCGGACGCCGGTGCCCTATACTATAAGAAATGGCTCTTTATCGATGGCCATTTCCTTTGAAGTTAAAAAGTAATACCGGTGCATTGATCACGGATGAATTCACGCGATTTAAATACCCGTGAAATGAGCGAGTGCAATGCCGCTATTTATTCCGTGAAAATTACCACTGGCCTTATTTATATCTTCTCGTTTCCCGGAGTAACAAGAGGTACACAAGGCAGCATAAATTACGAAGATTTTGCCCGACGTGAAATCAGATTAGTACCAAACCCCACAACATCATTGGGTTTATTAGTCTGTTTAATTTCCACTGATAGCCAAATTATGATTTTTGGTTATTTCTGTTGGAAAATGATGCCAATGACATCAGCCGTAGTAAAATTGAAGACACATAAAAATGAAAATAAGATCTTCTCCGGTTGTTTCACGTAATGGTGTTTCTTGATCATGATCCCATTTTCTGTCATCGTTAAAAAACGACCAGTTGCGCCACTAGGACATTGTTCGGGGTAAGTTACTATGGCTGATGGTTAGATCTATATCTAAAATTGAATTTATTTTTATGATTGCCAAACGTTGAAGTGATACATAGATAAACAGTTCTACAACTGCTGGTAAAGATCATTCGTTCAACTTATAATAATTTACAATATTCATCCCAGTTTGTCATACTTATTGGTAATAGATTTTTTTTTCTTTTTAAAGCGGCTTAGTTTTTATGCTATCTAAATCAATTTTTTAAATATAATACTTGCAAATAATGTATTGCCATTGATACTGATTAAAAAGTAATAAAAATAGCTATCATAGTACATTTTTATCGGCTTAAGCTCTTGGTATTTGTAATATAAACTGTCAGTAGTTTTACTTGCACCAACAGGAAATAGTTGATGCTCTTCGGTGCGTCACTCCATAGTTTTTGTTGTCTCTGGAAAAAAAAAAAAAATCCAACAGAGTTCTCCCCTCCTCCTAGCCCCCCCCCCCCCCTTTTCCTTTCCCCAACTCCCTTCGTCCCCAAACACATACCGTCATACAAACAATCATCTTTGAAGCAAATAAACATCCAGCAAGACTCTATTAACAACTCAAGACTGACCAATCTATATCTGAAGATATCAAATTCCGATAGTGAAAGTCTGAATTACTTCAGCTGCTCGTCCCTCTTTCTTCTCATTACTTCGATTCTCATGTTCCTCTCTGACTCTCGTCTTGTCTGTCTATTTCATTTGATTCATATTTCATGTTTCAGGTTCACTGGCATTCTTTATAAATCTAATCTTACTTCCAGTTCATTTTGCAAAGGCTTCAGATGTTAGTTTAAAAAAATCTGCATCAGCTTTATCTCCTTCACATGTTTTCTATCTTTATCAATCAATCATTCAATCATTCAATCAGCTAATCAAACAATTAAGTAATCAATCCTCCGGTCAGCAATTGATCAATCGACCAATCAAATCGAACAATCAATCAATCAATCAACCAATCAATCAATCAATAAATCAATCAGTCAATCAATCAATCAATCAATTAACCAACCAATCTATCTATCTATCTATCTATCTATCTATCTATCTATCTATCTATCTATCTATCTATCTATCTATCTATC
>JBCAUA010000022.1:1623448-1642365 GCA_038406235.1 Peronia verruculata | reverse complement strand
TGGGACAAGATCATTCCCCAAACTCGTGATGAAAAAAAAAAGTCATTATCCAAGTTTCACTTTATTTGTCAGCTTTTCCACTGATCTTGTGGAGTAAATTTTCTACATCTGCAGCAAGCAAAAATTGTCAAGATGATTAACACAGCCTCTCAATCCAATGGGCATTGTTTTATCAAAAAGTAAACAACATTTTAATGAACTAGAGCTTCGAGAGCTCACATTTCTCAACCACAATATGACAACAATAAAATAGTAAGACCATTCTATTTGCAATATACCATCTTGCATCAGCTTAACTGCGTTAATGAACATGATTCCCAGGCCTACAGTAATTCATTGCGTTACAGTTGGTGGTAGGCTACATGTATTGATGAACAAAATGAGTATTCATTATTACATAAACATTGGTTTTGAAAAATAAAATGGCCAATAACAAAAAACTGTGACGTGACAAGAGAAACCCGTTTTCAGATTTGAAATCAGCATACCAGAAAAGATAAAGTAAGCACGTTTGATGACCAGTGATATTGGTAGACAAATTGTAATAGACACCGGTACAACGGACAAGGGAGACTATGCTGGTTAATTTAGAAATCTATTGAGAGTAACTGTCACTGTGACTAAGGTTGCCCATTTGGGTCCGTTTGCCAGACTTAGAATGGAACATCGTGGGATGCGGCTTAAAGATTGATTTTTTTTTTTTCCCCTGTCAGTCGTTATCAGGTAGTTCATCTGTCTCATGACAAACACATAGTTATATTGCCTCAATGCTGAGTGACAGTAAATTGATTAAAAAATTAAGTGAAAAAGAGTGAAACGAGACATGCCTGATGACATTGGTTGGGTTGAATACGGGTCTAGAATCTAGACGTCTAGATTCTAGATCTAGATCTAGATCTAGATCTCTAGATCTAGTCTTGATATAGACTCTAGATCTAAACAATAAACCTATCCAGAGTCAAGATGTGAAAATGAGTAAAACGAAACATGCCTGATGACATGGGTTGAGTTGAACATGGGTCCCATCATTGGTCTAGAATCTAGACATCTATCGTCTGTGCTGCGAAGTCTGCGCCGCCGTTTTTCCCAAACCTAGGGTAATCCCCTTCTGGTCTCGCGAGAATGATTAACAACTTATTTGAATACAGGAACGGGATTTCGCGAGATTTAGGCTGATAGCTAAAAATAGAGGTGCGGACTTCGCAGCACTGTTTATAGATCTAGATCTAGTCTTGATCATCTAGACTTTAGATATAAACAATAAACCTAGACAGAGTCGAGATCTAGTCTATAACTATAGCTATAGTAGAACCAGTCTAGACCTAAAATTTATGTGGAATTTGTATGTTATAGGATGTTCACGAATCAGACTGAAACTAGTGAAACATCAATGAAATTATTTAAATCCCCGATCTGTGTGCAACTAAACAGCCAGAACAGATAGATTTAGATCAGATCAGTAATATCTAGATCTAGATCTAGATCTAAGCCTACATAATAACAGAAAAAAACAGACCTAGATCTAGGCCTACTTATCAAATCGTATTAAAAACTTAACTAAATGAAAGATTTTGTGAAGTTGAAGCAGATCTAGATCTAGTCTCAAAGGCCGTAAGCTTAGACCAGGCCCAGTGAATGATGTGATCGGGGCCTAGATCTATACAAAATGCTCTCATGTTGATTAGTCAGTCTGCACTGTATTATAAAAATAACAGAGCTAACTTGGCACAACCCTTGTTTCATGGTCCCGGTCTGTTTCTTAATGGAAGTCACGTTAATGGCACATATATAGTTTTGCTGCATGATTATGCTTCCTAATTTAAGTCTTATTAGAATGTACCCCTGCCCTACTCCCAGCCTTACCTAAACCTAAATCTATCCCTAGCTCTAAAGTAAACAACACAGTAAACACCAATAAATAAATAATTAATCAAGAAAGTTTTTATTGCCATTTGAAACAGACAACACCAACACAATCATAACCGTGTTGACAGTAATTAATCTGCATCATTTAATTTGAATCTGTTGTAGAAACAGACAAGACCACAAAATGAGGGTAGTGCTGCCAGTGCTGTATTATAATACAATATTCGTATAGATCTTCATCTAGGCTATATCACAAATTAGTTTACATACAGCTGAAAGAGGGTAAGATCCATGGGATGGACTATTCATTAATTTCATTGCAAACCATACTGAGAATTTGTGTTCTAAGATGTCTTTCTGTGAATTTCAGCAAGTACATTGTGATTCTCAGGATTTTTTAACAAAACTCTTTCATGGGTCTTGGTACTGCAACCTTATATTTTGAACTGCAGTGTGAGGATGGACAATACTTATTACGCTCTTTCACTCATTTGATGATCTCAGCTCTAGATAACTTAACTAAACTGGGGATCACATTTAATGAGTACAATAATGCACCCTTGGTAGAGGTTATCCCTTACCTCAGTGTTTTCTTCATCATTTTTGTTGTACTTGTATTGACTTTGAGCATGTGCACACAATGTTTGGGGATGGAAGGGAAGAGTGTTTATCGTTTCACTTTTCTTATCACAGATTTGCAGCAATTCATATTAAAGTGTCATTGGAATTAGAGAATAGTAAAATTAAAAGCTCACTGCATTCTTTTGTTGGAAAGGATATGGGTGAGTGTTTCCTAAATGTAGCTCTTCCAAGTGTCTGAAATTGCACATTAATAATTGGCAATTTTATTTTTTTGTCAACACACAGTATGATTGGAGTGCAGTGATAAATGTTATGCAGGAGATCAGTTCATCCTACAATTGCATCAAATGTTTCTACTGATTTGAATGTTAATACTTTTTACTCACCAGACATCTTCATTCTGTACTGATGGACATCACACTGACTGTGAACCAAGTATTGTGAGGCAGCTGAATGATAAATACATGCTGTGGTTTGAATTTCAAAGGTGCCAAAAGAAAAGTAAGAGTTTTTAACTAAACTTAGGGGGGGGTGTCCTGGAGGTGGTTTTTTTAATTATTAAAGTTAGGTTATTTTAACCTTTTCCATCGATTCAGCATGTTCAAATTAGAGGAAAGCAATGGAAAAAAAATTGACTTTTTTCATACGGTTGCCATAGCAGCACCGCCATCTTGGATTTTGGGGTCCCTAAATTGGTTGATTTTAAATCTATCTCCTCCGCCAAATTTCAACCAAACTTCATAAAACTTGGTGAATATATTGTTTAATATAATATCTAAAAAGTTACCTATTTTTTTATTGATTCCATGCAATACAAAATTTTCTATAAACTTTTTAAAATGCCACATAGCGAAAATTCAAATTTCGACATTTTTTCAAACTAAAATCCCAATTTTGTCTAAAACTGACTGACCGAATTTAATGCGCATACTTAAATTTTTGGGTCTTGTGGTGACAATGATGTATACCAAATTTGGTTTGGATCAGTTCCGAAACAAAAAATGAGATTTTAAAAAAACTGTCAAAAAACCGGGTTTTGAGAAAACCGCGTTTAAAGTTTGTTTTTTTTTTTAGCAAAAAATTGACATGAAGAATTTTCTGTTCAGCATTCAGCCTCAGAACAGCCTGTTTTTACTTACTAGCCCTCTTTTCATGACTTCTGGGTCTCTTGTTCAAGTTGTTACCGTTTTTTTGCTCTCTAGGCGTATCTTTTATCGAATGTTGCTCCCTACCCCCATCTTTATAAGAACCACTTTCGGGTTCTTGAGGGCCCCTGTGTGTGTCCCTCATATCATTTTTGAGTGCAAACCAAGAGTCTTTTGACCTTTACTATGACATATTAGTAGCGGAAAGAAAGCAAAATCGTGCTATTTATAGGACAAGGAATTTCATTTTAGAAGATTTACATTGATAATTTGCATGATCAGCAGTTTTTTTCATGTCGTATTAGTCATCCAGTGTCCATCCCTGACACTGGAACTCCAGATATTGCCAGGAGAGGTGATATTTAAGTGCTTTTTGCACATTTTGCCTATATATAATCAAATCACAATGATCTACGGCCACATTTAGCAGCCAGATGGAGCCAAATCCTGATTGACAATACACTAGGTCTACCATTGAATGACGATTGGTCAAACACATTAGAATTGACTTAGTGACTTTTTGATACCATTTTTACATGCAGAAAAGGTAGTACTATTAGAGAAAACACAAGCGCAAAATCACATTTTTTGGGGGGCGCGTCCTGAAATATGGAATATGCCCAAAAAATCAATTTGGCGCATTTTTTTTTTTTTTCACTATTTTCCTCTAATTTGAACATGCTGAATTTGATGGAAAAGGTTAAAATAAGCTGAATTCGATGGAAAAGATTAAAATAAGCTAGATCTATCTACAATAAGAAACCAATAAGAAATCACCTCCAGAACTCAACCCCCCCCCCCCCCCCCCTTTCCCTTAAGATTCCATCCAGTTACACCAGTCATGGTGAATGAGTAATTTGTTTTTGTCTATGTATGAGGGATTTTTATCTGTGGTTAGTAGAAAAACTTTCAGGAAGATCATGCAGCTCTTCTCACTTATCATATTTTTAAAATGTAAATTAACTTTGCCATTTTCTTAGGTTCAGTCTGGTTAGAAATGTATGAGGCATTGCTTTAATATTGTTGCGTTGTTAGTTTGACCAATATTCTGTTTTTGTATTAAAAGGAAGCAAAGAGTGCCTTTTTCGGTTATCGCATTGGTTTATGACAATTTGAGAGAAGCTTTTTTTATGATACTTTGCAGACTTCCCAATCACGAAGCCCATTTGTGAAGAATTTCAGAAGCAATAGTGTGAGAGAATACCTTCCAGTAATGATAAGTAGGTCTAGTCAAAGAACAGGAAGAGAAATTGCCAAAGGCGATGTGATTTCTCAAATCAGATGGAAAATATTTAGACCCAGTAAGTTAAGGTCCATAGAATAGGAGTCTTTGATAACTTCTTATGGTATTTTTCCTTTATTCCCCAGCACACCATGACTACTGAGATCCCCATTACTACTACAAATGAAAATGAAAAGTTGGAGTGCCCCAAGTACAAATGGGTTGATATCACCCAAGATTTCTTTGCTGCATGTTCTCAGCTTCATCTTGGAGAACTTGTGCATGACAACATGTAAGTTATATTTCCAGAATTTATCTATTTTCCTGAAATATATTCATAATCAATAAATGAGGGATGTGATACAGAAAAAAAATGAACACTATTTTTCACTTTTCAATTAAAAATGGAAATTTTAAATAAGGAGAACATATTGATATATATGTCTCTCAGCCAGTGAAAATGAGACATATGGCGATTTTTCACCATAAGGGGTTTCTGGTATCATGTGAAAGCTTATTTCATGCCTTGCAGATGGTGAAAAAAGTTTTGAGCTAGCTTTAATCTAGCCAGAGATATTGCAGTTTAAAGAGGTAAGCCGGGACTTCCCAGCATTGACTGAAATTCCTAGAAAAACAAGTTTAAATCAACGGCCTAACGCGTAAATCTATATACTTTTTTCCCATTGAAACCGATTTTAATGAGGAAATATTTATAAATTGCGGTAAGACCAATGTTATCATTTTCAGAAATGAATGCATATTAAATTTCTGCAGTATAAAAAATATTGATGTCTGACCCCCCTCATCACATTCAAAGCCCAAATTCTGGGTTCTTGCCCAGCGACTTATGTCTCATTTCGACTGGCCATGAGACATATATATGTTTTGTTGTTCTTGTTGTTGTTACAGTTCCCTGAAACTAAAATATCTTTCTTATTATAAATATGATAGGCTGTTGGTGTGAGGATTCATAAAAATTTTGAAGTTCATCTTTCATGTTTTTGTTATGTTTAATAAGTTTCTGCTGTTAAATTTACTGTCTCAAAAAAGATAATAGCTGAGTTGTCACCATTTGATTAATAAACTTATAGCTTCTGTCTTTAATTATTATTGTCAGAACCATATGTTGTGAATGAAGTAATATGCCTCACATATTTGATGCATATTTCCTTAGGTTTGGTCTGTTTGAAGCTATGTCAGCCATTGAAATGATGGATCCAAAAATGGATGCTGGTATGCTGTGCAATCAGATAAAAAGGAAAGTGCGCACATTGGAACAGTCTATAGAGGCAAGTATTTTCATCAGGGATGTCAAACTTCCAACTCTTATGGTTGTCGTCAACTTTTCAAATTTTGGCTGATCAACTGTTGACATTCAGTGAGTCCACAAGGCAGTGACAGTTTAATAATTTTATCTGTGATACAAGTCCAGCATAATCACAGTGAAACCGGAAGTGAGATAGGGCATCACACATGCTCCTAATGAGAGTTGAGCTGTGGTGCAGTAGCTATTTGAAGATCAAAGTTCATAGCGCATAATTCCTCACATCCGACAACATAAAGCTGATTGGTTGTGTGACTGTCAGTGTACCAACGACAAACAATATGCCCATAGTGTTAGAAAGACCAATGTAAGAGGGTAAATGCTTGTTATCTAGATCTAGTTGCACATGATGGTCATTATGACATTGATCACAGCACAGCCTGTGGGATCTTTTAAGTTCTTGAAATTTCCACCACTTGCATAACTTTGAAATCTCACCCCCAAGTTCCTGTACAAACATGCGAACTTCAGTCAAACTTCTCCAAACACTTCTCCAACTAGATAATTTTAAGGATTTTTTTTTTTAAACCACTCATGGTTGTCATGGCAACAGCCGCCATCTTGGATTTTACTACCCAATATTAGGTAACTTTACTATAAAATAGGCTTCTACATTTTTCAGCCGATTTCCTTGAAAACTTGCATACGTATTTTTCAGTTCAATATCTAAAAGTGGCCGGAGGGGATTTTCGATAATTGGCTTAGTTTTTTTTTTTTTTTTTTTTTTAGAAATTTTTAGATTCGATATATGTCTTGCGACCATTGCAAGAGTGGGAAGTCGCCCCAGGCAACGAAGTTAGACGGCTATTTTTGGTCATTTTTAACTACTTTCCGACTAAGATACTGAACTTTTTTTTTTCACAAAACGCCAATTTAACTTTTTTTTTATCAGAAAAAAAAAAAAAAAAGAAATACTTTGGTATCTTGTAGGGAAAATAGTGAAAACCGGTAAAAAACGACTGAAACTTGAACTCACCTGGCGTGACTTGCCACTCATTTGCCCTGGGCGCAAGACATAAAAAATCACGGATTTTGTGAAAATTTGACCCTTAAATCTCAAATTTCTCAAAAATTTAAAAAGTTATCAAAAATCCCCTCTGATCGTTTTTTTTGTATTGTTTTGTTCTATATTCATGTCAAATTTCATGGCAATTGGTTCATGAATAAAAAAGTAGATAGCATATTTATGGTGAAAAATTGCATTTAAAGTTTTTTCGCTAAAAAAAACAGCCCTAAAGAGCTTCTGATCGAACTTACACAGCCCCAAAACATGTTTGTTTCGCCTACTAAACCTTTTCCCATGATTTCTATGCCTCCTCTTGCCTTCTCCTGTGCCCCTACTCCCATTTTAACTCTATTTTGGCTTGCCTACCCCCATTTTCCATGGAGTCATTTTAGGATCCAGAGAGGGCTATATATGGCTGGTCAAAACCAAGAGCGTTATTACCCTTCCTGTGACAGATAATGCACAAATGCACTTTGAAACAACAGAAAAAATAATGACATGTTTCAACCTAATTAGGCCTTGAGAAGTCTATTTCAGAGGCCCAGGTGAACGTTTTCACTGGAATTGGGTGTGGTCAGTGCCTCAGATGGTCAGCCAGTGCCCATCCCTGGCACTGGGGCTCCTGATAGATGGTAAAGGAGATCATAATCAAGTCTTCTATATGCAATTTGCCCATAGCCAGCGTAATAGCGATGATCTATCATTGAATAAAGAGCCCAAAATGAGCAAGAACCTGGATGGCTGAGGGGCAGGTCAACCTTTGCTTGACCCCTCTCCCCACACCTTAGAATGGACATATCAACTTTCTAACATTTTATATTTAGCACAGACTGAACCTTTAAAAGAAAACAAAAACCTAAGATCGAGTATTTTCAGCATATACCAAATTTTAGGACCCACCCCTCCGGAGCATAATGAAGAGAATCCACGGCCTTCGTGAGACATTAGAGTCAAACTGATCCCAGTGGATAAGCCGTTTATGGGTTTTGTTGCAAATCTATAACACAGAAGAACCATTTCTTCCAGCCAAACTCACCAAAACAGTAAATTGGCAACAAATCAGGAGTTTCTAAGTGTTTACATTGAGGTGACAAAATCATATGGGTGTTATGGAATCTGCAGTAAAGCTGTGTTGTGCAAATCAAGACTTGTGGTCAAGCAAAGACGGTCTCAAACTGAACTACGTGGTATGATACTATTAGAATAAGAAAAAATAACGATACATAATTCGATAAGTAATGACATATTATATATTACAATGAGTATGGCAAACACACTGCTTTACAATAAATTCTGCAGATTGTCTTTATGTCATTTTGGTTGCCATCATTCTTTGCCGATCAGTTAGTCTATTCGAGCGATAACTGAGTAACACACAGTTTGGAGACACGAGACAAAATGGTTCTGTAATAGGGTACAAACACAGTCCGAGGACTATACTACTAATTGTGATACTGTAAAGCGGGACAATAACTTCAACAAAAATGGTGCAGAGTTCTTGCATGCAATTCTGATCAATAGTAATAAATCTTATCTCACCTTTGAGTGGGCATCAATGAACTTGACTCCCTTGTACGATATGGACAACATGATGGTCGGGATCTTGCTGATCACTTCCGAGGATTTCTGTCAGACACCACAGAAACAACAGACATAATATAATATTTCCTGGAGGCTTCCAAGAGACAAGTACAGTATGTGTGTGAGGAGATTGGGGGTGAGGTGAGGGGTGGGAGGGGAAGAGCTATGGCAAATGTAATGGCAAGTCACTGTGCTATGAAAACTGTAAGAGAGGGAGAAGCGGTGTACCCTTTCCACCGAGTGAGCCGTTGGCTTTGTAAGGCGTAAAGTGAAAATACCGTAATGATACTGTCTAATTCCACCAAATGTGGAACAGGAGCTTGAGAAAGGACTGTGGTAGAGCTATAACATCATTATCAGCAGAGGAGATAACGATGACAACAGCTCCAAAACAACAAAACCATAAAGTAAAGGAAAAATAACAAAGAAGAGGACCCAGTGACAGAACTTTCTGTCAGCGGCGGTATTACCTTCTCCAATATATGCAACGCAATACTTTTATCTCTCAATCCTCAATCAACGCCTGACAAACTTTGCAATGATGGAACATGATGCAGAAATCGCAACTATGACGACAAAAAGTCCACAAACAGTACATTATTCAAATCAAGGTGATTAACACGGCCAGCAATGTGGTGCTGACATAGATTGTTTGTTCCAAGCAGAGAAGTGGCAACCTTATTTCCTACACAATATTTATTGTGTCTAATGAAATGTGATCAGAGGGCACCAATGCTATTTTGCCACCTGAACTTCGGGACTTGCAGGAGAACATGTGAAGAAGAATCAGAAGAATCACCTGTGCTGTTTCATCAGTAACAACGCACTATGTGTAATACACTCCATGTTTATCTACAATGCAGAACTAGACAACTTTATTTCAAAGGATCATGAGAATAGCAGTACGAGGTCACATACACACAGCACAGTATCGCTAGCACAGATACGCCCGTGATCATACACCCTGGCGTTTTCATGGCAAAGTATTGTTTCTCCCTTCTCCCTCTCACCTTTTCTCTCTCTCTCTCTCTTCATCACTCTCCTCTCCCTCATACCCCCCTCCCCCCTTTTTCAGTTTTTGGCCTTTCCATCTTTTCTCACCAAGACAAGCGTTCTCTGCGACAAAACACGATTTTTCGCTTTCACACCTCCTGCTTACGTTGGAGAAATGAGCAAAGCAATATCCTATTCAGATCAATGACAACTGTTGCAGGGGCGGAAACCACGGGACAGGAGGTGCTCACAGATTTGCTGCTGGTGAAACCCATTAGATACATCTAGCGAGGTCAACTTCTCTCAGAGATGGCAAACACTAATTTCAGGCCCAAAATCTATCTCAGTGGTAAGTAGGGGTGGGCGAGCAGTACATTTGTTTTTGTTTTTTTTGGTACCGGGCGAGAAGCTCGGGAAGTCACCCTACTGCTGGGACCGGTCTCAGGAAGAGGAGTCGGTACCGAGAAGCAGACTACTCGGCGCCTAAGGCGAGCAGTACATTTTAGGTACCGAGCGGACAGCTCGGGAAGTCGGGACCGTTCCCGGGAAGTCAGTACCGAGAAGCAGTCTGCTCGGCGCCACTCGACTTCGAGACCGCACACATAGGCTGGTCTTGTCTCTACTTCCCGTTGCCGATTTCCCGTCTCTCGTATGATTTCTCGTCTCGTGGAACTTCCCGTCCTGCTGTTGAGCAGTGGATCACTTCCCGGGAAGCCAAGGCCAAGGCTTTGCTCGCGGGAAACAAGTACTCGGCTCGTCTCGTGCCCACTCCTAGTGGTAAGGCAATTTCTTTGGTAACCAGCACTTTCAATGATGGTGGAAAGTTTAACTTTCCATGATACTGGACAGGATCAGTAGGCACTGCTAGTTCACGTAAAGTTTGACAAATGAAAGACACAACTACTTGTAGTAGAGATTTCACATACTCAGGTGCAGAGATTGCACTGTTTAACTATCGTGAACAAAAATTATGCTACTGAAATGATAGTGTGACAAAGGTGCAACTGCGGGTAAAAAGAAAGCGATTCGTGTTTCTATTTCCTTGGTGCGCCCGCGCGTTTGTGTGTGTGTATGTTTGTTTCTTGGAACAATCGGGAAATGGACTTAGCTTGACAATACAAAATTAATGGTGCTAAATTGAAACAGCCAGCAGGGATGGAGGTGGCTGGAGGATGGATGATGGTGGACATAGAGTGAATGAACGACAGACCCCTGAAGGCAACGTTCGCCGGCGTAACTCTCAGAGCACCAGCAGGCAACTCTTTTGAGGTTTCCATGCATCTTGAATTGTACGTCTTCCCCTGAAACAACTGGCGCCGCCGCCATACTAATTCTCTCTGCCAAAAACGCCCCACGATGGAACCATCGTTTTTACACATGCATTCTGGGGAAATTACACCAGTATTACCTGCAGGGGTCATTAGGATTCATCACTGATGTGAGCTCTGATAACTGCACAAAGTCCCAGCCCTTCTCCGAAACAACACATTTCGTTCATTATCACAGGCGGAGAAAAGGCTGCCACTCAGATATACAGGTTGTATGACTCGAGAGAATGAAGTGTACTAAATACTAAATATGATAGTAATTGAAGTTTAGGCCGTCATATGAAAACACATTAAAACAGCACGTGGACGCCGAATTCATTGTAGCGACCATATTCTGGCCTTACTCTTGGGCAGTGTTGGAACACTATTTTTCGAAGTATAAATCTAGATAAAAAGACAGACAAGATTGCGAACAGGATTAGGAAATAACAAAAGCTATGGCAACTACATTGTACTACTATGGCAACTTCTGACCAGCTCTGCTATCTTATTTCAACTTGATCAATGCCGGGAACCATTGGGATGCATTAAGTTACAATAGCTATCTTTAATCTAAGGGGCAATACTCCCGACCTCACAAACTTCACTATCACAATGACATACGTCAACATGCTCACTATGCTCATCACCATCTCCAACTCTTCGGCCTCTACACCTTCTTCTCCTTCCCTCCTTCTCCCTTCACCTCTGAACCAATATTTTACACCACCATTCTCACCCCAACCCAAGAGTCAAAATTGCATCACAGTTTCGGATTCCTAATTGATGAGACTCGGGCCAGAAACAGCTTATCTGAGCAGTCAAGTGTAGGCGGCGGCTAATCGGTCGAGAACATCTCCCGGGCAGCCACACCCCGCGCGTGTCAACGCCCATGATACCGCTCTTTATTTACGATCTTCTTTCTCATTTTCAGCCAGCCTGGGCTTGGGGGAAAAACGGTAGAAGGGGAAAGAGCAGAGGGAAACTGCCTGGATCTGTAGGACTGTCACACCCCTCCACTGTTGGGAGGGGATATTGAATTTTGAAGTTTTCATGCTTGGGAGGAGCCAGGGCTGAAATCCGGAGCCTGTAAAGTGTGACTAGAAATGGGAGGACCCATTACGATCAGCCTTCGGAACCAAGCAAGGGGAAAAAGTAATTTTTCACATTAAATTTTTAATAACAGCTATTTTCTCCTTTCCCCATTTTTTCTCAATCCCTCTCTCCTTTGTTTCTTGACACTCTCTATCTTGAACTTTCTTTCTCTCACAAGTCTTCCACAGAAATTTGAAACCCCATTACCTTTTTTCTTTTTTCTCTCTATTGATGCTTTGCGAGAAATTTTGGATAAAATAATACTGACAAATTTTGAAGAAGAACTTTTTTTTTTCTCTGCATCATTCTTCAATATCTACACAGCTTTATTATGTTCTTACACTGTCACCTTGATTTTTGATAAGTCTATGGACCCCTGTATACTAACACTGTAGGTTATGTGCAAGCAAACAAAAACATGCATCGTGGAAAAGACAACATATCCTTATCTTCTTGCATCTCTTCTCAAGATGAAGAGATAATAATATGTGTACAACTTTGATGTAATGTGAGCAAAGGACACTATTGCAGTATTATTATCCTCAATAATGCCACAGTTTTCTTGCTGCTGGTTTGAAAGTGATGAAATCAAGGCGTGCAAAAACAGCAAATGTATGTTATAAAACTATGGCACAATCAAATCTGAACACTTTTGTCTGCAAGTGCTCTTGAAATGTCACTGCGACTTCCGGCATACTCTGGTCTGACCAAAAATCTAAAACAATCCGCCAAAGTCTCACCAACCTATCCCTGTGATGCCAGGAAGTGCTGGCTAACTTTTTTTTACTCACATCTGTAGACTGCACACATACATATTGTCTATGAAGAATACACTACTCTAGTCCTTCCTCATTTACTTGCTTCTATCTAGTTGAATTGAAACTATGCATAAATCGTTCAATCCACCCAGTCACCCTTTGCCGATTTCTGTATTATTCCAGTCAAAGTATCAGGTATATCTGTCTGTCACTATTTGCATGGGACCAACAGAAAATCATCTTGAGGTTCACAAGAACTTCTGTAAAGCAGTTTTGAAGCAGCAAAAAGACATTTCTGCCATTTTCAGAAAAACAAGGTGACACAATTATTTGTTGCCACATACTGCTACAACAATGTTGCATTGCAGATACTTCATCCAGATCTTCTTTTTAATTATTTCTGTCCCAGTCTACATTGGAGAGGTTTTGGATTCCAATTTAATGCTGAACTGTTTGCTATCCACATCAGTCATTATTCAATTCTTCATTGCTCTCATAGAAAGATATATTATTATGTGGGAGGTGACTTTGCCAAACCCATCTCACCAACAGGAAACTTTATCACAACCACTGTCAGGTTATTCTGTTTAGTTGGGGCAGTGGTTGGAACAAAAAAGAAATCTCAAAGTTTGACAAAGTGCTTGGATAACTGGAAATCTTTTTGTACTCTTTATGATATTCTTGTCTTGCTTGGTTGGAAGAAAGTGAACATAAAAAGTTGTTTCTGGGAGAAGCAAATCCAACAATTTAATGGAGACAGGCCACTGGAGTATAACACTAAGACAACAATGGTACAAACAAAGAAAAACCAATGAAAAACATAATATGGATCGTGACTGCAGAAATTCAAGTTAAATATCTGATTTGCTTAAATGAATAGACGACATTCTCCTTACACTCAAACCAACAACAAAACAATACGAAAGGTAGAGAAGTACAAATCTGACAAACAGTAGCCAAATTTCACAAGATGTTCATCTAAAGCAGTGACATACTAGCATAAGAGACCCGACACGGCACAGAGATCTTCTGTTCCAATTAGGAGCTGTCTCATTGATAACCATCAGGCCTAATGTGTGATAAATTTCAGAAGGCCTTCTTTGCGTATTAACTGTTGGAATTACCATTGCTTATCTATTTTACTGTAATTTAATCAAAAACACTACTTTCATATTTTCAAAGGGCATCTCAGTCGCAGAGGCCCTAAATGTTTTATGTCTGTCACTCACAACAAAGAGTTGTAGTCCTAAATTTCTTATCCACCCCAAGTTTTCAGTGTCTGTTTTGTCACATCGTAACGTGCTTCTTTCTAAAGCCCTTTTGGTTCCCATAGTTCTTTAGCCATGTGAGGATCATCCCTTTGGTTCCATGGCTGCCAGTCGGCAGTACTCTTAATCATGTGCACATATTTGCCATACAGACACTAAATGTTGAGAAAGTACCAAAGGATTCCTTGATCTAATGTGCATAATACTGTGTAAAGTGCTCTTTATTAGCCCTACTGAACTTTTCTCACTTGTATTTGTTGCTATGAAAGTGTGATCTTAGAAAAAAAAAAAAAATTATGGAGTCAAATTGCAGGGATACACTTCAACTAGCCATACATTTAGAATAATCTTTACGCTCATGAAACAATTTTCTGTCATACTGGTCATTTACCTTACAGTTCATAAAGTTCACATTTTCTACTTTCTTCATTATCATTCAGAATAAGAATAATTTCATTGGAAGTCAGATAAAAACATGAATTCAAACGGTTCCGTAGATTACTGTAGAAAAGCCCATCATGCATGCTCAAAGGAAAACAACAAATTTCAGCTTCTACTTGTTGTTTCTAGATTTAAAATGAAAGCACAGACATCTTTACATACTATTGGCTGGTTCATGTTCATAAATAACTCCTATTTGCACCCCTTCTCCTCTCCCTCCCCTTTCCCCTTCATTCTGATCAACACAAAAAATCCTCTGATATTTGCGACACGATACAATGAAATCAGGCACTCGTCAAACTGAGGCGACCGAAGAAATCTTGTATTTTTCATCACTCTTCTATATTACTCTAAAAATTAATTTCAGAGTCAAATTTGGTCAAATAGATTGAGTAAAAAGCCTAAAAATTATAATTTAATGGTATGACTTAATAAGGATTAGAAAAGATTTACAAAAATGATCTGCTATTTTCCCACTAAATTCAACTGCTTCAACATGCCACCTTATTACCTTTAACTGCTAATATCTCAACCGCTACTAAAAGAAGAACAATTTTTTTTTTCACAAACTGAAAGGGAAATGAATAATTTTCACGATACCAATATAATTATACCCTATATGCTCAAAATTTGACAAGCGCCTGATTTCATCGTGTCGCCTCTCATTTAATAACAACATATATCACTGACATAAACACTGAAAAATGACAAGATTCCATGTTTCTAAGATATTTTTGTCTCCTGCATACTGTCTAAATTTGCAGATGTCAAAGAACAGTGAAATCAAATGAAACAATTTCAGAAAACTACCAACATTTAACTGGTAACTTTTTTCTTGTTCATGGTTATTCCAGAGCTTCACTCCAAGCCAAAAACAGACAAACGATGAGGTTGATACATAACATCTCACAAAATTAAATTGACTTAAAAAAAAAAAATAATAAAACAAACAAGGACAATAATTGGAAATGCTTTGGAATTTAAACGGAAATATTACCTGTGTTATAGTTCTAAAATCATGCTGCCAATTGCTGATGATGGATTGCATTTTGTGTTAAGGTAACTGTGTTAGTATGATGCATGGTAGTATTTAATGTAACAGGCTGCTTTAGTTCACGATCTGAATTAATCAGCAAATTATGGTTGTTATTCTTATTGCAGTGAGAATTTGATGCTATAAATTTTTGTCAGGTTGTTTTGCACAAATGAAAATTGTATTATCTCATTCACATTGTATTTGCATGCAACTGAAAGGGCTGACTAGAGACTATTAATAAAGGACACTGGCTACAGCTTCACTAAAACAACAAAATTATTGTGCCCAAAATAAGAACAAAATGTGCAAAATAAGGAAACAGACAACATCTAGCACTTGAATTCAGAACACAAGAATCTGCAAACACTTAACAGTGATCCAACCTGGAGCTTCCTGCGTAAACGATGCTTCAGGAAAGGAAGAGAAAGAAACAGAGTGCTTTATACTAAAAAGAAGAAAATTTTAACTGAACAGATGGTCCAAGGGGAACAATCACTGAAACATTTTTCACACGGAATTCATATAGTTGTTTCCCTTTCAACCGGGCTGCTTCTCAATGAATGTTCAACCAGAAAAACTGTTGGCTAGGGTCATTTTCTGACTGTTCTTAGCATTTCTTCACTAATGAAATTTATTCTTCCCTTGATTTACATTGCTGCTCACAGCATGTAACATTCTTGAACAATTTTTGTTCATTAGCAAGCCCAACAAAGTAATTAAATAAGATTAATGAAATTTTATGCTTTTTTTCTTTCCAAAATCCCCTAGATTCCTCCTCCACTGGCCTCCCTGGTTCTTAAGCATGAAATACAGATTCAATTATTTGCTCCTCCACATTCATATGATGCAGCTACAACAAACAGTTTCTTGATGAATGTTTCACACTACACATACTGGGAATTCTTACCTTGAGTTTGGCAATGCCTTCTTGAGTGGACATGGCTCCCTTCAGCTCCTTCACCAAAGTTGAGCCCAAATACTGAAACAGTGACAAAAGGCATAGGAGGTTAGTCATAAACAAATGAAAATAGGACAAAACTTGGCGGCATCTGAGAATCAAATGTTTAATGAACAAGTCAATTTGGTCACAACTTTCTGAACATAATCTATCTATCCAAAAAGGCTGCAAAAACTACTTCTGAACACTGAATGCTCCCATTCCATTACTTGATGTACCAGATTATTTGCAACTATGAACACTGAAGACAACAACCACCAGCCCCAAGTCCTAGATAAGTGGCAACATTGTGTCTTAAGACAAATACATGTATTTCTATATGATGTGACAGCAAGGAGAATGAAGAGATGGCAGAGAAGCCACACTGGCACCTTTGATCTCAGAAAGATGTGAACTACATCCATCATTGGTCTGAAGTGTTCATAGGAGTTGAGTAATATCTGCTGATGAAATCCTTTCTTCGTACATCTTGTTCATATTTATCACTAAGTTTATGCAATATTTTCATTATTAATTTCCATACGAACATGTGCAAATATCTGAAATTAGTTAGCTGTCCAAAAAAAAAAAAAATGGACTCATCTTACAAATCAGTGTTTTCTGTGTTACTTAGCATGATAAATTACATCACTAGCTCTTACATGAGCTGTATAATTGCAGCAACCCTTGATGAGTGTTTCAGGTTTATGTCTCCACTGTTTGATGGCACCTGTGTAATACATTAGGTGAGGTGCTCGGATGTGGAGGCTGCTGTCTCGAATGCTGCGTCCCTGGAAAAAAAGAGAATAAAACCACGAATGAAAATCAAAAAGATACAAGTGAATCCTTTTAATTTTTTACTATTTATTAACTATACAGAACTAGACAGATCCTTTTCTAAAATTTCAAACTGGTCTGTGACAATAACATGACAGTGACTGAAACTCATTAACCATTATACTTTTTTCTCAAATGATTTCTTCTTAAAGGGTCAAGATTCGTATTACCTAAATTTTTTTCTTCAGCACTACTAAACCTAGGCCTGCCAGTTTTCCTTCGTCATCAGACATAAGATTTTGGTGAGTTGCATCCTTCAACAATCTCAACAATCCTCAATTATTTCAAACTAGGAAAATTGTGAAAACAAACTGAATAGTCTACAATAAAAACTATTTATATTCAAAGCAAATTCTCTTGAAAGCCTAATATAATTTGAAAGAAAGTTTGAAAGTAGAAATGAAGTAAAGTCTACTAAAATTAAGTAACAAAGCTTTTCCTAGACAGAAACAAGTCAATGTAACTTAGGGGCTGACCTTTGTGGGAGATGTAGGTTCATTATTGCTGAGATCTAGCCCTGGTCCTTGACCTAGATCTGGATCACTTCCTGTGTCAGAGGATCGGGACTTCACCCTTGTGTAATCTTTGTAGAGATCCAGCTGATCAAATGGAGACTTGGGGTTGCTTAAGCCCTCTAAGCTGGGAATTCGGGACCTCCCCTGCAAGAAAACAATGTTAAGATTTTAACAATTTTCACAAACAATCGTAAAAGCAAAGTGATAAAGTTTCCCACTCAAATGACACAGTCCTTCAGCAGGCAGTAATCTTACAGGAATTTCACTGTGCTAATCTCTAGGACACAAGTGAACGAGTTGATGTACTTGCTTACTGAACATCTAATGTATCAACAGCAATTGCAAGCAAAGATTAATAATTACATTGTAACTCTCTTCAATAATCACTCGTGTAATATTATGACACAATCATTTCATTACAAGATTACGATCCACTCTGTGCAACTCAACGGTTACGATTTTGTTAAGCTTTAGAACCTCCTGTCGTGGTGGTTATCTCAGCTGTACAAAAACATACAAAAATATAAGTTTGTGAGCTCAATATGCTCTGTTCAATTTCTGCAACTCAACACATCTGATATTTCAGCTAAAAAAATGAAACTCTCTAATTCAATAATTGGTTCATTACACACCTGTGTGAGATGTATCTTTGAGTAATCATGCATACAACACTCGACAGTGTTTTCCATTTTACTTGACTAAATACTTGACTAAAAAAATAAATTTAGTCAATTTTTAACAAATCCCCAGAATGGTATGGTGCTCACAATTTGGGTTAAAGTTAGATAAGCCTTCAGCATGCCAATTTCTTCGATTATGTCCCTTGATCCTCCCCCTTACTACAGCTCCTAGATTATTTTTTGGCGCCGGCTATTTGGGGCCTACTGGTGCAGCTAGACCGGGGGTCTATCTGGGCCTATTTTTGCGCCTCTTTCTCTCTATCCGTGCGTAAGAATGTTATTTTATCCAGTTAGTTATGTAACGTGTCAGAAGGGGAGGGTAGA
>JBCAUA010000022.1:1608060-1623348 GCA_038406235.1 Peronia verruculata | reverse complement strand
AGAGAAGAAAGAGAGAAAGAAAGAAAGAATGAAAGAAAAAAAGAAGAAAGAAAGAAAGAAAGAAAGAAAGAAAGAAAACGAGATAAGAATATTAACAGAAACAAAGAATGCTTGGCAATAGTAGCGTCTTGTAAGTTCGGCGAGTCCGCTTGCAAGCATGCACATGCATAAGTACTCACTCTCCAGACACGTTTGTGGACACACAGACATATGAATATGCACGCCTGCACACTGGCGCAAACAATGAGACCTCTAATACAGATACTGCCTACAGTACAGAGCATATAAAGAAAACAAAAAATCGACTAAGATGCATAAAACTACGGAATTGGTACATGCAGAAAACTGTACACAAAGTTACAGATTATTTTATATACATCAATGAATATAGATTCTCACACACACAAACACACGCCCGCGCAGACACACATACACACAGAGGCACACACACATGCACGCACACACACACACACATGCACGCACACACACACACATGCACGCACACACACATACACAAAAATGCTCAATATGGCCTAGGAACAAAATACAGTCATATGGCTAAATGAACATACTGACTTCTACACAATCTCGTTCACAGACACAATAAGCTTACTATAGGACACGCAACTGAATCGTACCAGTTATTATACATACTGACATATAGACACATACATAGGCACAAAAAAAATCGACACATGGGTCGGACAGGTAGGAAGACAGCGGAATCTTCCATAATCCTGAAAACTGTAGGCAGGTGAGGGTTCTTTCTTCTGGAGGGCGGGGAGGGGGGGGGGGTAAAAACGGGGCTGAGACTATTTGTGCGAAAGTCTTGGGATGGTGGAGTCTCAGCGTGTCCATGATTATCAGGTATGTCACATTTACAGTGGTGATGAGGTGATAACAGAGCAATAGGCAAGATACACGGACATATAATCTACACTGAAGAAGGACAGAATCACATTGACAGATGGCAGATCAGCACTGATAGATCATAAAAGTACAAACAGATGTCATATCAACACTGACAGATGGCATATCAACACTGACAGATGGTATATCAACACTGACAGATGGCATATCAACACTGACAGATGGTATATCAACACTGACAGATGGTATATCAACACTGACAGATGGCATATCAACACTGACAGATGGCATATCAACACTGACAGATGACATATCAACACTGAAAGATGACATATCAACACTGACAGATGACATATCAACACTAACAGATGGCATATGAACACTGACAGATGACACATCAACACTGACAGATGGCATATCAACACTGACAGATGACATACCAACACTGACAGGTTATAGATGTATTCTGATAGATGTATAACAGATGGCACATCAACAGTGATAGACTGACAGATGACAGATGTAAATAGGCAGATGGCATATCAGCATTGACAGATGACATATCAACATACATAGATCACAGATGTACACTGACAAATGCCAGATCATCACTGACGGATGAGAAGTCTATTACTGACAAGAGATCAGTATTCATAAAGTTAATACAAAATAACCCCAGATATTTGATGCACATGAACAGATGACAGATAAAATTATATAACAGACGAATAAAAAAAAGAGATGACAGACCTGCACCAACATATGACATATAAACATGACATAAGAATAAATAATGACAGCTATAAATAGCTACTACTCAGGGGAAGGAAAAAAAAAAAGAAAATTATAAGTAAGAAGCTCAGATTAGTTTCTAGGGTTAAAAGATAAGTATGGCGATCGGTGAGGTATTTCGAAGTCTGTCATATGATCGAGATGTTTTTGCTCACACACTGATTTGTGTTCATACTCTGCGAAATAAAGCACAGCTCTTGGCAAATGATGAGCATTAAATAGACATGTCTCCGCCATATGAACAAACCAATGTATGAACGATGTGCCCTCGGTCATGTGACCGAAATACCTCATTGGGCAGCATAGATGGCAGGTATCATGATTTTGTAATTTGATTTGGAAATATAACCCCTCCCTGTCCCCCCCATCTCCACTGTCTCTAAAATTAGAGAATTTGTAGGAGCACCACAGCATCATTATTTCCCTTGCTGGTTTGGCACAATCATAATATATACACCTGTGAGTTGTCCCTTACAAGATTGTCTGAACTTTCTGCACTTGCCGAAATAACAGCGTTTTCAGGGTGTATGTACATGTAGGGGAGGGGTTTAAAACTTAACCCTTCTGAAAACAATTTTAAACATGTAAATAAACAAAACAAAACTATATTTAACTTTCCATTAGGGGATTATCTGTCTTCTCAGCTTCCAACATTTGCTAATAAAAGTATTTATACGGCGTCAGAGACTGTCGAAACGGATTCTTCTGTCAGAAAATTGTACAAGCTGGACGATTGTCGGAAAACGTACAGGGCTAAATATCCCTGTGTCTTCCTTTCTCAGCCTTCACTCTCTCCCTCCCCCTCACCTTGTTTTTCCTTCATATGAAACACCTTTAGAAGTATTACAGCATTATCCTCCTCCTCCATATGCCCCCCTTCCAGCGCACCAGACTGATTTTGATGATTGAAAAATACCTTCATCACACCGTAAAATTTCAAGAACTTGTGTCAAATGTGAATTTACGCAAACAAACTTGACAAAAGAAAAACCTCCATCAACTACGTAACAGAACTTATTAAATGACACATTTCTTTGGAGAAAGGATGTAGCCTGGCTATTGTGCAATCAATCTATGAAGAAAAGAGTCATCACTTTCCAATTTCTGTTCATACAAAATTTAATCCATCTTTCTTGCTGTGCCTTTTTTTTTTTTTTTCTCTCTCTTTTTCTTTTTGTCTGTTTGCCTTTTTTTTTTTTCTTTCATTCTTTTCTTTCTTTTGATTTTTAGTTTTCATTTGCTAGTAGGCTACATCTCCAGTTTTGAGCAGAAAACGAGAAAACTAACAAAAGAGAGTCAGATTAACATTGAGAAAATGTAACTTTCTCTGTCAGAGATTGGAAAGCAGATTTTGAAGGGACATTGGTATTTATCATGTCCATCCTAGTAAAAAAATAATAATAATAAAATAAAATTAACAAACAGAATTCTATCTGCCAAGCTCCTACGCCCTATAAAAAAAAAGATACAGACCAAAAAAAAAAAAAAAAAATCCTATTAAGTCTAGATCCATTAAAAAAAAAAAAAAAGAGATGACAAGTAAGACAGTCCTGAAACGAAAATAATGATAATAGTAGAGATATACTATTCCAAACTATGGGTCTGACCAATAGGGAAATTGTTTAGTGTTTTTTCAGTCTATTATCCACTCTGCCACCTATGCTTCACCCTGAGTGGTCAGTACTCACATTTAGTAAGGCCACAAGTTTGCTATCTTGGAAGACTTGCTCAAGGAAGTGGGTCTGCTCCTGCACCTGTCCGCAGTCGGTCAGCAGCTGGATCTCCTCAAGGGAGTCAAGCACCTGGGAGACAGCTCCTTGGTGGAACAGAAAACAGAACTTATCCCCCTTAGTTCTGGTCCCGGCATGCTGTTAGTCTGACAGGCACTCGGACAGATACAAAGTGTTGGCTAGTCTTGCTCTAGACACTGACAGAATGTGTGCTAGTCTTGCTCAAGGTTATGGGACATCTATTCATGCTTTAGTATTGGTAATTACTATGAATATAATTACTTTTACTGGGTTAAGTCCTGGACTCAAAGTGTTATAAGCAAACCACTGCAAATAAAATTTCAATCAATCAACTAAGAGGTTTTAAAAAGAATTTTTTGTTCAATGAGACCTGATCATTAAGCATTCTCTTCTAAAAAAATGTATCTAATTTGAAATATTTATGACGGACTATGAGTCATCATCAAATGTTCTACTTAAGTATGATGCATTGCTAGTTGTCTGGCTAAAGTAACTCTAGTGGGATGGCTCTTACTCATGGTTAGAGGAGAGAAAAACCTTCTATGTTCTCCTTTGGCAAACAAAATCAATGTATGGGATGCACGATCTTGATATTTCGTTAGAAACAAACATCAAAGTGAACTGTGAATAGTGACAGTCAGAGAAATCAGAACAACAGCCATACATGTCCCCACATCTCATGTCCAAATGCCCTCTGTCATAAGATGAAATCTTTCCTTTTATGTAACACTGTTTTGAGTAATGACATCTTTATTACTCTTGCTCATATGTCCCAAGGACAAATAAAGATGATATAAAGTTGGTACATGTAAACTAAAAGACTGCTGATTTACAATGTCTGATGTCATACAAACTGCAAATTCCACTTGGGAAATCATCTATCACTATGCACTGCATTACACTAATTGGCTGGTCTCCTTTCCCACATACGGAAGACCCTCAAGGCCAATTTTTTCTCTCAGATAGTCATAAAATTTAACAGTTCCTCCTTATAATATTGGCAGCATGACTGCTTCCAAAGCAATATTACTTACAACGTTTGTGAATTTTACTATATCTAAGACATAGTGGAACCGCAAATTATGCTTTTAATCTTGATACTTAGGACATACTCCAATAAAAGTTCAATAGGCTCTTTAATAAATCTAACTGGTGTAAAACCGGTGACCTTTCAAACTATAAGGGGCTTAAATCTATTTTAGCCTCACATGCTCTAATTTGGATTATATGACATAAACTTTGACAACATGATAAAACATGCTTGAATAAAGCTACAAACATCTCTGAAACAGAGAAATTGTACGTTAAGAACAAGATGCAGGAAATGATCCCTTGACCTTGTAACTGCCAGGACATAAGTTTGTTCACTTTTTCGTTCTTTTCTATCTGAACACCTGTGTCTGTTCTAAACCAATTACTGAGAGCCTGAGTTATAGATCTGATCTCAAACTTACAACAGCAGATATTACAATCACCACATTAAAAAGTTAACAGAAGCTTGGATGTAAAGATGTAGTAGCCAGACTCAGTTATAGGGATCAGAAAGATCATAAACATTACAGGGGCATGAGCTTACAGCCACCAGATTAAAAGATACAGAAGTTGATTGTCAAATAACAGTGGCCAGATTGTAAAATTATAGCAATTGAAATGTTCATAAAAGTTACAATGGCCAGGTTGTGCAGTTACAATGGCCAGGCATAAATTATAATAAACAGACCATAAAGTTATATATAGTGGCTGTATTGTAAAGTTATGGTGGCCAGAGCCTCAAGTTATGGTGATCAGATTATAAAAGTGATAATGGACACATTATTAAGTTACAATGGACAGATCCTATAACTACAGTGACCAGGTTATAAACTTATAATGGACAGATTAAAAATTCAGAGTGTTTATCTGGGCTTAGTATTGCAATGAGGAAGCATAGGCAAATAAAAAAGTTGCACCACAAAGTGAAGGCGAAACAATTTTGTGTTGGCTCGCACATGGCAGCGTCTGTTCGCAGTTGGGGGGGGGGTAGCCTCCCCTCCCGACACGTTACATAACTAACTGGAAAAAATAACTTTCTTACGCACGGACAGAGAGAAAGAGGCGCAAAAATAGGCCCAAATAGTCGGCGCCAAATCTTTAACTAATGGTAATGGTCAATTATAGAAGAGAAGACAATCTGTGATCAGACAGGTAGGATAACTTTTCAATCCACCTCAGAACCTGTCTGTGTAAGTGTCTCCTTTTTTTATTTCCTGGTGACCAGGTTCTTAAGCACAGATCACTGTAACAGGAATTATATCTGCTTGCTTGATATATTTCTAATGATGATCACCTTATTGGCGCACAGCATAGATTCTATCATTTTAAGTATTCTGTTAGATCTGTTAACTCGAACAGATCTAATCAGAAAGCAGCTGTGGTCTTTGACTTGTCACACACCCACTGGACAGAAATTTCTCTGTAATATGCTCCAAAGTAGGTTTAAAATAATCTTTCACTGAACAGTTTCCACATTTTGACAAAATCACCATACGAGGTGGATCTTGGGGCAAATATCTAAGTTTACACATCATCTCTTTCACAACTTCAAGCACAAATAAATCCTGTGAAATAAATTTTTGCTTCACGTCAAAATTTCTTACTTTTGAGAATGGTCAAGGCATCCTCGGCAGCTTTGGATGGTATCGAGCGAAGAATGTCTTCAGCGGAGCAGCCGGTCTGAGACTTTACACTGATGTCAATGCCTGGCAGAGCATAAGGAACAGGATTCATCCAGTGATATAGCAAGCATTCATTTTACAACATGTCACCACAGAGGGTCTTATGTTTCTGAGCAAATGGTTTTTTCAAACTGGTGGTTTTCTACAAAATTTTATAGCTGCATTTTAGTGCTACTTTTCTCCCTAGATAGAAGCCAGATAACCATGTACTTTGTCATCTAAACTGTGAAATTTTTTTTTTTTTTTTTCTTCAGCCTAAATGAATGTTCATACAACAACGTCACTGATTCAGAAAAAAAAAAAGGATAGGAAAATCACAAAGACATTGCCATGCACTTTATTCTCTCACAGTTGCCAAGTACAAGAAGATCTGCCTTTGTAGAGAATGCAGTCTTGTATTTCCATATTAAAAGATTTCATTTAGTACAAAATTGTATGCATTTGCAGGTCATTATGGCTTTAAACTGTTGTTGAGGGAGTATGAAATAAAAAAAAAAGGGACTATACTATGATAACACATAAAACTCCTTTCATAATATACCTTATCCAATTTTGCAATAAATGCACAAATATTGTATCCCTCACTTCATTTACCAACATACATTACCAAGGTAAAGGAAGTAAGCTCATATCAATCTGCCTTAGAAAGGCAAAGCAAGAACTGTCAACTTGCTTTCACATTATGACTGAATCTGACTACAACAGACGCAATCTGGCCAGTCTCATTTATCACAGTCATCAACAAATGTATTCTCACGTATGAAAATCACGTAAAAAGGACATGTATTGCTATGATCCTGTCTGTCAGTTCAAATACGAGGTATTTTGGTCCAAGTTCATTTGTGAGACAATGCCCCAAACGCTGAAGAGCACCTTGATAAGTGAATGCAAGACATGCCAAGTATTGTGAAAAGATACTTGACTAGTTCTTGCAGTCACATTCTGAACTCAGTAAGGTCTACTCAATTGAATTTAAATATCTTAATATGCAAATTAACGGCCTCTCTCTTTAACATAGGTTTTTTATTTGGGTGCTTTATTTTACCCAATGTTCTTGTACCCAGCTGTTAATTTAGTAGATAAAACATTACAAAACTCACAGGGCAGAACTTAGTGAAAAACATTGTTAAGAAAAAAAAACAAAAAAAACAGAAAGAACAAAATAATAATTTACAAGGTAAGATTTACTACTGAATGCCATACTTTCCTCAACTTGCGTTCTCAACACATCAGAAGAGACCTAAATGTACAAATATGTTTAAGCAGCATGTCTTGCCAATGTCTGCTCAAGTCTGATAATCACTGCTGAGATGCCAGCGAACTTTAACTGAAACCCAATTGACATGTATAGTGTGCAGTTTAGGATGCCAGACACTATAATCAATCAACTACTTTGACAAATACTGCATACAAATTAATAAACTAACACAACAATTAATATTAGTGTACCTCTCTCTAAGAGCAACTTGATGACATCCAGTTTACAGAAGTTGGCAGCTTCATGCAGGGCAGTTCCCTTGTCAGTCTGTGTGAAAGTGGGTGTGTTAGTGGGCAGGTTAGCAAGCACTGAAACACACTTCATCCAACAACATCAACACACAAGCCATCTAGTCTCCTGCATGCCCAGTAGGTCTATTCCAGTCATAAACCCCATTTTGACCTAAGGTCAGATTGCTTTTTGTCCCCCACTGACTCCTGAGCTTGTCTCTCATAAAAAAAATCACAAAAAGAATAAATGACAATCATCAATGTCAACTTGATATATGACACTAGCTGTTTGTCACAACATTTTCATAGTTTTATTGTATAAGCAAAAATGTCTACTAATGTGTAGTCATACAGGTCATAAGAGAGTCAAAATAATTCTTTGAGTCAATCCAACACAGGCAGTGTTGAGATATCAAAGTTATTTTCTGCATTCTAGAAATAATACTTGCATCCACCACTTATTTATGCTCAAATTTGTCTGAGCTTCACTTCAGGCATTTGATGAATTAGATTTGAATGAGCAGATAAAGATGATTATTTTTTTTTTTTTGGCCAATCCCGCCTTGTAAGAAAATCATAGTAAGGACTAAGATGAATGAATCTAACCCTGTATATAAATACTGCTTTCTTGGCTTCACTACGTTCAAAGCTAAACACTGTACTTTTCCAGGTGTGTAAAGTATTTTCACAGAATATCTCCTTAATTCTAATTTAATTAGTTTTCCAAATATTGAAGTTTGGTTTTCTATCACACAACCAACTGCATTATTTGATTCTCCTAAATCTGCATGTTAAAGGTGTTAAAAAAAAATTGTAAAAAAAAAGGAACAAAACTAACTCTTCAATTTTTTGTTCCAGACTGTCAAAGTATGTTGTGATCTGTTCTTGTTCATTTTCAAGCTTACCATTTTGTCTGAATATCTACAGTCCTTTCATAATTGGCATGTTTACATTTTAGAAGTGCATCATTATCAACAATCTGACAATACATCTTGTAATAATATCTGCTGTAATGAAATGTAGCAACACAGAACAGCCCTAGCATTAAACTATAAAAAGCTGCTTGGTGAAAACAACTATACAAAGCTACAAAGCTTGGGATCAAAATGTAAACTTAATAGTAAATTATTGGTTATCACTTAACTTTTCCACATGAAAGATTAATATCAATTTCAAGGAAAGCTCAGTCTGAAAACAGAACATTACTACACTCACGGGTCCACACTTTTTTGTCTCAAGTAAAATGTAGAACTAAACTATGACATTAGGCATTGAATGTTGATCTGATCAAAAACAATAATAATGTCTTCCAAAATAATCTTTGTGCACAGGTGTTAAACTATCGATCCAGCCCTGTCTTGTTCTGTTTAAAAACAAAAAAAAAACTACACCTGATGAGTCTCACAAAGAGGAAAATGCATGCCATGAAAGAAATGCAAGATGAGTCATCAATCTATTTTATACTCTAAAGGTCTATAAGAATGATTCCTCCAGAGCAGCTGGCAAAAGGCAGTATGTGTTACACACAAGAAAATCTTCAAAACCCACCTGAAAACTAGACATATCATGTCAGTAAATATTTTTTTTTTTTTACAATTATACACATTAACTGCTTAGGATATTTGTTTTGAGAGAAACCCAGCAAGCAAATCAAATGGATTCTTGACTTAATATTAGCCAGGCATGTTATGACAAACATCAATGAATTAATTAAGGATGATATGAACAATACAACAGTATAACTTGGAGCAATGAGAGATCCATGGCAAAATAGCATGGATAAAAGATTATACAGCATCCTAGGCCAGAATGACCTGAGAACTATAGCCCAATGATGTGATTCCTTCCCACACTTCAAGTAACTTTAGCCAAACAAGTGTTTGAACAATGGACAAATAAGCACAAAACATCAGGTATGACAGGAAACATAAATGCAGACAAATAAATTTTCTCACAAAGACAGGGACATTATGTAAACTTTTTCATTTCAAATTCATGTCAGCAATGATTTATACAGTATTAGCACAAAGTTAACATTAGAAATACAAAATTAATGAGGTAAATAGAAATCTAGCTGATGAGGTCAATTTCACATAAGCACCATACAGAAACATTTTTTTTTTTCTCCTCAGAGGATATGCTGATAGATTTGCTCATAGCTCCCTTTTGTTCTTCATATTACAGTCGAGTTTGCTGAACTCAAATTTGCTAGGACCACCCTAATGGTTTTGGGAAAGGAGAAGTGAACTAACAATATTAACAAGGGAGTCAATTACCAAATGCCTGATGAGGCATTATTCTAATTATTTTATAACAAGATTATTACCCTTTATAAAGAGATCCATCTATGGCCTCCAAACTTCCCTTTAATATTAAATTTCAACCCACTAGTTTAATTGGATGGTTAGCGCTAAAAAGGTCTGCCTTGAAAGAGAAGGTAAAGTAATGAAAAGTAGAAGCAGAATGGTGTTATAGTGTTCAGCCCTGGAAAGAACTGTTGATGAGTAGATATTAGCCCTGATAAGGTCTGCTAATGGAGTTTTAGTTCTTGGGTCACATTAATAATTGTGTTCGAAGCTTGTCGTAAGCATACAACATCGTAACTCATCCTAACATGTTTATGCTGTATTTATAACATTCAACTAGGCTTGAGCTCTGCCCTTACGTCTGTTCTAACTTCCGACAGGTAAAGGGGTGTCAGAAGGAAGCTAGCCAGAGGCAAGGAGAAAGGCGGCGTTTCAAACGAGATGCTGCTGGCAACACTAGCAAATCTAGTATAATAGATGCCAGCACATTTTCTGTGACTGATGGAATCCATATTCCACGTCTCTGATGATAGAGATTTCAATAAACAACACAAAATGAAAATGAAATGAGATCATCCAAACTAAATTTTTAATAAACAACAATGTGCGCTATTCTGACAACCTAAAGCGCTTCGCAATCTTCTTGCATCTTTATAATGTCCATGATCATATGAATTAATAAGCATGGAAACATTTAGATGTTCCACATCCAAGACCAAGAGAAAATGGAACCTCATTTGTCAGCGTATCAATGTCCATTTTATTTTCTTCCCATGTATACTTTTTCACAACAGCACATCATTTGTTTTCTCCTCAAACATTTACAACTCAACTACACAGACTTTCTTCTGTTTCTTTTTCACCTCTTTTGTTTTGTTTTCTTCTCTTCCCTTTAACTTCTTCATCTTCCTTTTTTCAAATCAATACTATTATCATTTGGAGGGCACTTATTTTCAATAGGCTTTCCATGAATTAAGTTGGTCACTCAGCCAAGAGTTTTGACCCTAAATTTTCCACCTTACCCCTGTTTCTAGTTTTGTTTTGTCTTCTTTCTATGGTATGCATGCTTCTCTAGAATACAATTGGGTCCACAGCAGATGCCATAACTGATTTGGTCTACTGTATGTGGTGGCTTGCAGCACGCACATGCAGTATCTATTACAATTTGCATTTCACGGTTATTTTCCTGCTCAAACACCACCCTTCCCTTCTGACAAGTGCAGCTAGTAGTGGTTTTGGTAGGTGATTACAAATAGCGCAGAAATGACCAGCCTGAGCTACATTTGAACTGGAGCTACAAGCACTCTTAGCTAGGGTCTGTTCCGACACAATTATAAATCCCATTCCTGAAAAGGGCTATTAATAATGTTTTAACTCTGAAACCTGTTAGACGAAGCCATCATACAGTCTGAGGTGTTGCTATAAAATGAGTCAACTACAAGTGAAAAAGTTAGCACAATGCAGAATCTCGCCTATATCATGTCACAGTGCTAGAACCAAATAGTGATCATTACATACCCTATTTAGTACTACTAACATACTTCGCAATGCACGTACATGTTTAGAATAAGTACATATATATCTGTATTGAAGGCTCTGCCGCGATGCTTGATTATCGATTTATTGCAGTGCTCTCCCTCATATGCTGTTCAACACCCCCCCCCCCCCACCCAACCATCCACTGAACATGTAAGGCTTATTTATGCCACACTGCCCAGGGCACACTCCATAAAGGTAAATTTATTGTCTAATCCCTCTTGCTCTATCTGTGCCCTGGCCTTGTCTCCTTTGATTATTCAATCACCGCCATTTGCGCTGGTGGTCACTCAAATGGAGAGGATAACAACGAATCTTTACCTTTGTGGCAGCCGTGTCTGGTTTGAGTAAGAGGAAATTCGCACAATGGCTTCTAGTTATGCGAAGGCTTTTAATAGGTGAAAAGAGGAAAAAACATCTATTGTTTTGTTAATATTTGATTTATTAAAAATTCAAATCAGTTTGACTTGAGTAAACTCGACTGTATATGATACTGTATTTTGGGGTAACATTTCATAAGCTCAATGCTGGTATTGAAGGATGGGTGCACTGACACAGTGGATCACTAAATTATGCATATACTATTCAATTCTGTCTCTACACTCTCTTTTCACGTTAGTAACTGCTCTACCTGAACAAGGCCACACAGAATCTACAGCTATCTCATGCAGATACCTTGGCATTGATGGGAAAGCCTGAGTCCAGAATATATTGTACTACTGCCCGATGACCATTCCTGGAAGCCAGGTGCAAAGGTGTGTTCTTGGCTGACCATGGAGTGACCAATTCTGGGTGGGAGATAACCAAATGTTTGACACTCTCCAGCCTGTCATATTGTGCTGCCAGATCCAGAGGTGAGAGATCTTCCAGGTTACGGATGGTGGGATCTGCCTTTTTCTGTATGATTGATATACATTATATTTGTAATTTGAACGGTTCTTACTATTCATTCATGACAATGATAAGTCACTATATTTAGAAATTTCATATGTACATCTTCTGGATATTACATACTTTAACCTGCTCCAATTTTACTGATGACTTAAGTTCTTGCCTGATACTGTTTTCTGGTGATATCTTCTTTCCATATTACAAAGTAATTTTCTGATTACAGTCGGGCAACATCAAAAAGTATTAGCATAGACAGATGGCACAACATGCTGTAACTGAGAGCCATAACACTGAAGGCAAATTACCTGCAAGAGAAGCTTGAGAGTGGTGTCATGGCCATGCTGGGCTGAGAAGTGGAGAGCTGTGTTGCCATCTCTGGTCTGAGGGTAAGAAAATATCATTCTGTACATTCTAAAACATGTCAATTATTTCACATCAGTACTCTCAATGTGTACCAATTCATGCTAAACATAACCTAATATGAAAAATTCTGTAGCTAGCATTCACATGTTGATTTAAAGGAAACAAAAAATACAACTGCACAATTTTCTCCAGGCATGTCACATTTTATAACACAGAGAGTTTGGCAAGTCCCAGAGATGTCTTTGCAACCAGCAATGCTGTGTAATCTTTCCAAACACTTACACAATATGTCTGCTAATCATAGCAATTTCTTCGGACCATATAACAAAAGAAGAGAGCCATAGCAAGATCCAGAAAGCTATGGAAAGGACAACACAAAAATCTTTTTGCTATACGGAGGAAAAAAAAAAAAGCTGAAAGCAAGTAATCATGCATCTCATTCCCCAGCCCTTGTAAAACCCATCATGCAAGGCATAGTAAGAGGAATTACAGATGAGAGACTACAAAGCTGCCATCATTTCTGAAAATACAGTATATATACTGTAATATACTGTACTCTTAAAAATGAAAGACAGAAAGGAAGTGGTAGGTAAAAACATGCAGGAATGGGATTATCAAAATGCCACAGAGCACAAGGGGACTGATATGTCTGGAAGAGGTTGGGTAAGTCCACAAATATTCAAATGACATCAGCACAAGTCCAGAAATAAGAGAGGATGAAAGTGAAGAAAGAGATAAAAGAGAAAGAGAAAGAGATAAAAGAAATGATAAAGAGATCAGACAAAGGATCTATTTCTCAAAGATCACTTGTTGCTGCAAGTAAAAATTGATTATATACAAGGATTTTCAATAAAAAATATTAGGATTCTATTGTAATTTCCAGTGCAATTACGTATGCCTAACTTATCACTGAAACAGTTCAAAATTTATGTTTCTAGACTGCCGTCTGCCATAAATTACTGTGTAGGGGAACATATTGATTCACAGATGTTTATTTACAGGCCAAGATATATTTTTGGATAATGCTGATCTGTCTGAAGCTACTTCTCTCACATCAAAGTAGGTGTTACAACTGCAAGTTCAAACTTCATGCTACATTCAAGAGTGTTCAACAGGCTGGAAAATAGTGATAACCCAAATAGTATAAGTTACAGATTTCCAAAGTAATTTCCACTAAATTATATTACATTCTGGCATTTTTAAACATATCACCTGTAAGTTCAAGAGAGAGAGGCCATCAGGGGCTGATAGCAGCTGACTACAGATCTCTGTGTGTCCATTCCAGGCTGCTAAGTGTAATGGTGAGCAATCCTGGCTGTCAAGTATGGTGGGTGAGGCCTCAAGATCCAGCAATAAGCTCACAATGTCCCTAGAAAACAAAAATAGAAATAATCTCATGAAAGTATATCACATAAACCTTGGAAAAAATTCTTTGTGTCTCTTTTCTTGGTATTTCAGGAGTCCTTTCAACTATTTCTGCTGTGGTCATTTTCTGCTGTAGAGGTGGGGGGGGGGGGGGGGGGGGGGGGGGGAGGTTTTGTTTGGGGAAGGAAGACCCCCCCCCCCCCCCCCCCTCCTTCCCCTACTACATATATCTCTCACTATGGGCATGCAATTATAGTCATGATGGAAATAGCTCTATGTTTTTTTTTTCTTTTTTTTTTTTTAATTTCATTATATCCCTCTGGCTTGAGATGTTGGGAGAAGAGTCATAATGAAGTGGCGTTTGCACCTTTGCCCACAACCAGTCGTTCTACCATGCCATACTGAAATCAGAGAGAGAAAGCCATGACCTGGATCATCCATTAAAGACTATGGTTCAAACAACATAAGAATAGATATGAAGAAAGAAAAGGGAAGGAAAAAAAACTGACAATTTTAAGAGAGAGCCAAAAACACAAAAGCAATTATTTTTATTTCTAGCACCCTCCTCCTCACACATTTCATGTGTATTCCTTCCAAACTTTCTTTCTTCAACACCAAAAAGAAACACCAAAAATGTACAAAAACTCTTAAAACACTTTATCAAATCTAAACACGCCCCCCCCCCCCCCACCCCCCTTTCCCCCTGTTGCCAACACAAAACAAAATTCATACAACATGGAGGCATGCTGCAAAGTCTATCATTGATTTTTATGGGGCCCGATGCAGTCAGTGGAGACTGCCTGGCTAATGCATGGGCTTTTCATGATTTTCTTAGCACATACTCATCTATCAAGCCCTTGAGCATAACTTCTACATGCATACGACTTCATCCATAAAGAGCATTGCAGTCATAAAATGCTGGCTGAATTTGATGTGTAAGAAAAATAGGAAGCAGTGAAGGATAAAAGGACACAGTACATAGGAAGGAAGAATGAAGGAAGAAAGAAAAGATGGAAGGATTGAAGGAAGGATCAAAAAAGGGAAGGAAGGAAGGAAGGAAGGAAGGAAGGAAGGAAGGAAGGAAGGAAGGAAGGAAGGAAGGAAGGACCAAAAGAAGCAAGGATTGAAAGGAAGGGAGGAAGGAAGGAAGGAACGAAAGAAGGAAAGAAGAAAAGAAGGAAGGTAGGAAGGAAGAAAGGAAGGAAAGAAGGA
>JBCAUA010000022.1:1596954-1607960 GCA_038406235.1 Peronia verruculata | reverse complement strand
TATCTATCTATCTATCTATCTATCTATCTATCTATCTATCTATCTATCTATCTATCTGTCCGTCTGTCCATCCATCTGTCTCGCTCTTCCTCGTTGTTCTCCCGTCCAGCCGGTACAGGCTTAGGAAGTTAATCAAAGAATGAGTAAATAATGCAGAACCCGGCTCCCAGTTCTGTGTCATAGTGCTCGTACAATGACCGCGGGGCGCCGTGGACAGAGCCAATTAGTGCCCGCCGTGAGTAGCCTATCGGTCTCACCCTGCCCGCCCCTTTCCACAGGAGAAATTGGATTAAGGAACATCATTTCCTGTATCTCTCATTGAGCGTGTTTCATGACACTCCCTTGCCTTCCTCTCATCTCTTCGTTCTTTCTCAGTTCTTTCAGTTCATCTTATCTTATCTTCTTAACTCGCTTTTCTTTCCCTCTCTTCCTGTCTCTGCCCCCCCCCCCTCCATCTTTGACTGTGTTTCGCTCCCTCTACTCAGGTTTGCCTTAGCTGCCTATTTCTTTCTTTTGTTTCTTCATTCGTTCTCCTCTCTCTCCATCAATCTCCCAAGACTTCCTCGTTTAATCCTTTCTTTCCTTCGAGATAACCACTCACAGGAGGTTGAAAGACTTATTAAGACCATAGCTATCTCATTTCAATCCATTATTTTCTCATTCTTACGCTGGAAATGAATTATTTGAATTTTCAGTCTTTATTTCTTGTCGAAGGCAGCAGCTGGTTGAGGCCAGACGCTACAACTTTGTAGCTCTGGTTTTTCTTTTTAGTAGTTACTCCCACCTTCCTAATCTCCCAGATCTGTTAGTGTGTACTGCTAGCTTCCTATCTCAGCTTTGCATTGTGTATGTGTGTGTGTGTGTGTGTGTGTGTGTAGGGGGGGGGGGGTAGTCTAGTGTTATGACTGGAATTTCAGATAATTAAAAAAAAAAAAGTTTGGGAGGTGTGGTGACATAATAATTATAGATCTACTTGAAATTAGTGCTGGAAAATGACAAGTTTGATTCACTCTGCAGATGTATCTCAGGCTGCACTGTGCACTGTTTGGCAGAATGAAATGCCATTCACAACATTCCAGAGGTGATGCCTCTTCTCTGTCTTTGCCCCTGTCCTCTGCCCTGTTCTCTTTCATCTCTTCTTTCATATACTTTTTGACCTGTAGATGTATCTTACCATGTCTGGCACAACAGAGTTGTGATCCTGCGGATATGTCATTAAACCTCAACACAGACAACAGATAATTATATACTATAATACTGGCATAGGGATGCTGCTTGGCTATATTCCAAGATAACCACCTACACTGGAGGTTGAAAGGCTGACAAACAATGTAATATTTTTCTGGATAATAATGTGTGGCAAATAATTATTGTTCTTGAAACTACCTTTTGATAAATACAGTAGGCGCATGAATACAGACCAAGCCATCTTCAGATGGGTTCGATTAGATCTGAATACTTCATAACTACTGGACTTAATGAACATCCCTTGCCACAGAAATGAATGGGTCGAAAGTGATCATAAACTATGATGTTATGGACTGAAGATTTTGCAAGGCCTCTCCATAGCACACACATCACACCTTTTTTTTTTTTATAGTAAATTATAGTTTACGATAATTGTTTTTTTAATTGTCTATGATAATTGTTATATTTTCTGGACATTCATGAATATCCATACATTGGGGGAATCATAATCATGTTAATTTATGCTGACTGAAAAGAAATCAGCAGAGTGTAGACAATGAAACCTTAAAAAAAAAAAAAAAAGAAGAAGAAGGGATGAATATTTTTATTTACGTAAAGAATATAATGATATATTGTCACTGTGTCTTAATAACCTTACAAATTCTGTAGTACATTGTTTTATATTGTCGATTTCCTTGGACGATTTGACTCCCATGACTATTCATGTTCCATTATTATAATGGCATTATTATAATGGCACACTCACAGGAGTCCTGTGACAGTCTGGGGATCATCTTTGTGAATTATTGATTGTAACTGGCCTGAGCATCTGAATATTGCAAGATAAGGGCCCCAAAGCTCCATTTTTCTATGTCATGTGCAGCTATCTAGTCACTCACACATTCACTCATCCATCCATCTATCCACCCGCCCACATATCCATCCGCCACTTATGTATTCATCCATATTTCCATCTATCCACTCACCTGTCCATCCATCCATCTCTCCATCTGTCCACCCACCCATATTTTGCCAGACCCCATCCGTCAATCTATTATTACTACTAAGATCATTTTTTTTTTTTTTTTCTATGCCACATTGTTGCTACAGTTTAACCTATCTTGCAGGTCATTGCCTGCACCATAACCTTTCACTATCATCCAGCAGATAATATGAATTAGTCTCATGTGCCAAACTACTTCCATGGTTCCCGTTTTTCCATTCCCACAACATCATTAAGAAAGACCTCAGGTTGCTCTGCCAAATTAGTCAATGGTAGCAGTGAACTTGTAGACCAGGTGACACCAGAAAATCGATGTTTGTATCAACTTTCATACATGTCTATGTTTGCCTGCTTTTTGATGAGGATAATTCGACAGAAATCTTTGTTTCAAGAGGCAGAGTTAGTATAGTATGAGCATTAAAGCAGCGCTAGGGTGGATTATCAGTCACAACATAGGCTGTAGATTTCACACAACTGTCGCTTCAGTTTTAGATACAAATGAAGACTAAAGGGGAAGAATCACCTATGTCCACTTTTTAGACAAGAAAAATTGAAATTTTGTCCTTGAAGAATTCTTTGCCATTTACTTTGTTTGAATCCTTGATTCAAGCCATATGCTTTGGACAACAGAGGCCATGCCATCTGACTTTTTTCAGTGGGATACATAAGGCTCCGGACTAAACCCATGGACCATTATTTTGAAAGTATTAAACACTGGACATCTGCTGTACTTCAGCTTTAGTCTTCAAATATACTCTGATATTTAATCATAAATTCTTAAACATAAGAGAATATAAAAGAATGTACATGTAGTTAATTTTCTTTTTTTTAAATTTTTTTCTTTCCAGCTGAAGAGTGTTGGACCCAAACTTGTGCCCTTCTTCAAGACAGTGGCTATTTTCTTTGTGCTGTTTGGTCAGGAAGAGCGACAGTCCATTTTCTTTTGCATTGTCAAGTGCCTTCCCATCGTCTCACTCATCGTTTTCGTTCTTCTTCATGGCATGAGTCTGAATGAATACTACAGATATTCTCGCAGAATCCTGGTTGGCCTGGTTTTTTCGGCTCTGGGAGACATCTTCCTGGTCTGGAAGACTTCCTACTTTAACCTGGAGTGTGGCCTGCTGAGCTTCGCAATTGCCCAGACAATGTATGCCAGGGCTTTTGGCTGGCGCCCAATGAAACCGTACTCAGGTTTGGTGTTCTTGGCCTTAGGGCTCAGCGGGTACTTCTACCTGAAGTCTTATCTGTCAGGTGTCATGGCCTACCTGGCACCTTTCTACATCACTCTGATCTGTACCATGGCCTGGCGGGCGGTTGCTAGGGTTCAGTTCTACGATGATCTCTGGACCTGGACCAAGCTGTGCGGCTGTGGAGGAGCCCTGTTTTTTGTCATCTCTGATCTGGTTATTGGTTTGAACATGTTTGCATTCAGCGTCCCTTTCGCCCACCCGATCATCATGCTGACCTATTACGCTGCCCAGTTTGGCATTTCTCTGTCGGTGGTGGACAGCCAGGCTGATGAACTCATCAGAATCCAGAAAAGTCAATAAGAAAGTACCAACCAACAGTTTTCGCTCCATTTAATGTGCATGAAACCAAGAATTGTTGCACAGGAGAAGCAACAGGGACTCTTCTTGTAAAACCAGCTAGTGACAACGAAGTGCAGTGGTCAGCAGGGAACTGGTTCACAGAATCCACCATTACACCAGAACTCCCCGCTTGTCTAGGCCTGTCATGTTCACTGTTTGTGTCCAAGAACAAACTTATTGAATTGTTAACTGTTACAGTAATGATTATGACCGTGTAAATCCTGTGTACATAATAATATGATTGTGAGATTGAGTCCAGTGTGAGATTATGTCAGTTTGAGCAAGATTTATGAATATAATGATTTCATCTCACTGGCAAACTTGAAAGACAGAAGTGTTCATGTCACAAATCATCTGATAACAATTTGTGATTGGAGAGAAAAAGTCAGATTTCTATATAACAATCTCGTCATCAGTACAAAACATACATCAATGTTAATGTTTTTCTGTAGTCTTATAGAGAATTGCTGTGATTGTAAGTATATTGGAACAAGATTTTCTCAATGATTTGTGTGTGGTGTGATATGTACATGTAGATATTACATGTTGAAGTTTTATTATGTGAATTTAGACATCCTTGTGATTTTAGTCATTTTGATTTTTTTTTTTTTTCTTTGCCAGTCAATATTGAAAAGGCTGCACAAACATGAAAATGTTGTGAAGATGCAGTTGATGACCAAAAAATGTACAATTTATGAATACATGTTTTTCTGTTATGAACTTTTCAGAGTTGTAACTCAGAGATGAATAGTTATTTTTATGTTTAGAAAGAAAAAACAAAAAAAGGATTCTCTTGGGTAAGAGAGATGATGGAATGAGTGTTAGCTTATTAGACATGTTCAAAAGAACCTGGATGGTTTCAGAAATGTGTGTAAAATGTTGAGTTGTTGTCTTTTGATTTGTTTGGTGCATTTGTCACAAATTCTGAGCTATATTGTTGGCCACTTTTGTGGACTTTGATGTTTTAGTGTCTACATTTCTTTCAGTTTTATCCGGACAAAACTGCTTTACACTTTACCTGCTTTGCTCTGTTGTTTTTGTTTCTCACTGCAAGTTAAAACCAAACTTTTAGTTCTGAATATTGCTTTTTATCCTCCAAAGTTTTAATGTAGTCAGTTTATGTTGGGTTTTATTGCTTGCTTTAGGGGATTTCATTGTAAAATTGCTTCACTCACACATTGTTAGCCTTGTTACCCAGACAGATGTCTTGACTGCTTTCCTGGAGGTTTTGTTGGGCTATCTCACCCTGAACTGAATGGGTTAATACCAAAGTGGATTTCTGTATGAAGATTGCCAATGGTTGCTCATTCTTTTTTAAAATCCATAGCTGTTTCAGTGCTGTGAGTTTTTTTAAAACAACACACTGACGTTTTTCAAAATCTTGTGTTGCCACACTCCTTTCTTAATGAAAACTTTACCACATCCTGGTGCGGCAGATATAGTAATCTACAAAACTATAAAAGGTCATTTTTTAAAACAGGACCAGGTGGTGATGTTCAAAACGTAATTCAAAAGGATCACGGGATGAAATATTTTTTCTCAGCTTCAACTTACAAATGAAAGCAGATCACAGGATGAAATATTTTTACTCAGCTTCAACTTACAAATGAAAACAGACAAGATGATATTATAAATCAATGTGTAATTTGTTGTAGTTGAAGAAATACATGTATCAGTTTTAGGATGTCATCGAGACAGACCAGTATTAGACAAAGAGAACAGTAGTAGTGTAGCGATTGACAGCATGTGGCAACAAATATATCTTTTTGTGTGGTCAGTGTATATACCTCAGCTGTGTTGCATCAAGCTAACAAGTTGTTTTTCCTGAATATGACATTTAGATCAGTTTAAATTTTTTTTTTTTAGAGAGAGAGAGAATTCGGGGATGACATAATTTACCATTACTCACAGATAGAGGGATGAATTATGGTAGTTCTTACTGGTAATTATGATCCAGTTGTAGTACTGAGATGCAAGGATTTCCCATTGATTTGTGTTGTAGTCCTATATGCTTTTGAAACTCTGATGTAAATTACTTATAAGTTAACCAATTTCTCATTGTTATAGTCATTTATATTAAATGCTCCCAAGTATAATCCTTTTTTTCCATGAACTTCATGTATCCAAGATGATGTTCTTGATCACTTAGATTACCTGTCACTTTAACTCTTGTCATGGTTGAATTGTACATAATTAGTCTCATTTATCTGTCAGTTTTCATTATCAAGTTAAAATATTTGTAAGACCATGATTCAGTTTCATATTTGACTTGCTTTTGACTGAGCCCATAGTATATTATTATCCACCCCAAAAAAAAAAGAAAAATACATGTCGCCAAAAAAAAAAATTGTTATATCACCCATAAAAATTGAGATAGATTGAAGGAGAGTGATACCAAGTAGGAAATGGCAGTTGTAATTGAACAGTTCAGGAAGAAGTTTTGATACATTTTTTGTCAGTGTGAGAAATATTTCACACACGTGAAAGAAATCTATTAAAGTACTAGAGGAAAACCCACGACCTTCATGGATTTTTAAAATATAACCCTGCGACATCAAATGTATGGCAAAATGTGCTCACCTCGATGTTGATAGTTTGGTTAGTAAACTGAATATTACTCAAAGAAAACATGTTTTTGAACCCGTCTTACTACCAAACATACAATTCAGATCAAGCAGCCTCACGAGCTTCTTATGCAATTATTATTGCATTTTTAAAATAACGTCAAAGATAAAAAGCTTTCTTGGGGTTTATGTACATAGAAACTAAGATCCATAAGCAACAATGTTGTGTGCCAAATTTCACATGGATCCATTCAGCAGTTTTCGAGTCCAGAAGCCTATTGTGGATTTTCTTGCGATTTTATAGTGTAGAAAGTATTGACTATGTAAGTATTTTTTGAAAAATGGATAATGACATATTTGTTAATTATTCACTAGAGCTTTTACTTAGATGTGAACTTTTTGTTTAATGTGATGTTAAGGGGGGGAAGGGGTTGCGGGTCCTGAGATAGATTTTTTTGAATGCTTGAACTAGGGATTTTTTTTACGCTTCCCATTCGAATTCAGTATTTCCAAATTAGAGGAAAAGGCTGAAAAACATTTATTGTTTAGCGGCCCGTTACAATAACAAGCTGCCATATTGGATCTGTATTTTGAAAATTAGCTATTTTCAAAAGCCTAAGGCTCCTAGAGTATTAAATAGAATAGTGTGAAGTTTTTCACATGAATAATATAACCCTCTGAAAAAAATAAAATGCATTTGTTTTTTATTTATACACAACAGACTGTTTTGTATAATTTTTGAAATATGTATATTGATGGATGTAAATTTTTCACCAAATACCCAATTTTCCTTCAAAAACGAAACTGAAATTCTGAAAAAGCAATGCATTTTATTGAAACACATGTTATGGAGGATATTTATTCTGAATTTAAAGGCAGTTAGGTGAGAAATAAAAAAGCCTTAGGGAAAATGAAGAAATCATATTTACTGAAAAAATCACAATTTTCATAATCTCTCTATACAATCATTTAGTGATGCTGTTTTGGGGCATAAAGCATATGTTTCTGGCTCTATCCTTTATTTTTCTGGTACGAGAAGAGTTCAAATTGTGTAAAAATAGCAAAAACCCATTTTGGATATTTTAGTCCCAAAACCTAATTTTCAGGACCCCCGACCCCCCCCTAAGGCACCTTTGAAAATATTCACCTTGGCAGACCAAAGGTGACAAAGTCTGCCAGAGTATTTGTGCATAGAAGAAATAGCAGGTATTTTTCATTGTTGAAAAAAAAAAAAAAAACTTAACATGGCCTGGAGTGGAAAAGAGACAGATTCTCGAACAGACAATTCAGCCCCTATCAACCCTTTCACCTTTATCATTGTTGATGCCGTCTTCATCATCACCTCTTGTCACCTTTTTTTTTTTTTTTTTGTTTATAAACCCAGAACCAAAGACCTCCTTTTATCTTGATTTTGAGTCAGTTTTACCTGTTTATTCCATCAGAAAATGCATAGTGAGATATCAAGAGCATTCATTGTACCTATTGTTCCTGCAGTTTCACTTTTTTCTCTTGCACATCCTATGTAAGATATCTGCTTATTTTACGGGATACCAAACCATGGTGCATTGTTTTGTTTTGTAGGCATTTCAATGTGGAAAAAATCCATTCTATCCTACAGCCTTCCATTGCCACTTTGTTTTGTTTAGTCAACAGAAAAAATTAATGTGCAAGTCTGGTAATGTTGTAATATATTCGTTTTAGGATATATGTCTGGCTGTTGATGCATGTAACTCATTGAGTTTGACACCGCTGGGATTATTTTCTGTTTATATGAATATGTGTGGATATGTGGGGCAGGTGCATGTGGGTGAATGTGGTCATGTGTAGGTGTGCATGTGAGTGTGGGTTTGTGTGCTGTTATTTCATTTGGTCACAATATTTTTCATCATGATTTAATGCTGTGTTCTGCAAAGTCTTGCCATGAATTTGTTCAGAGGAGTAGTGATGGTGTTGGTGGTGTAAAGAAAAGGAGGGCGTTTTACTTTTTTTATTTTGAGGAGGAGAGTCTTTGGGTCTACACAACAGAATGAACCGTACATCATGTCTACATTCAACTAGATGTGCTCTTTGTTTTTGATCATTGTGTTTTGTTGTTTTTTATGTTGTTTGCTATTTAAGATATGGAATTTGTTTTTCTCAGGAGGGTGGTGAGAGGGTTGAACACTTTGATGCTATCCTAGCCTTGACTAGAGCAAAAATACTTTCCACTGACAATCAGCGTCTCTGTATGATTGATCTGACACAATCAAAAGGTAGCACTTGTGATGGCAGTTTGAATATTTGGTCTGCTCAGACCCAAAACCTGAACAATTTCCCATGAGATATGCAAGATCGGATTTCCCAGTACAGCTAGGAATTAAATATTGGCAATTTATTTGAATGATGCTCATTGAGAAGAAAATACTCACCTATGTTTGCAAACTATCATAGATAATGACTTACATTGGGAGGTCTCATATAAAGTTTTAGGACTTGAGTCTTACTAGGAGTCAGGAGAAGCTCAATATATGCTTTAGTTCTGACCATTTTATATTCAAAAGTAGAGGCAGTCATGGTTATTGTGACATAGACTACATCCTTGACCTGTTAGTTGAAGGAGAAAGACAACTGACTGGACTGGAGAATAAAGTCGTATAACATAGGTGGAAGATTTGTTTCCATGTGAAAAAAAAATGTTAAGAGCAAAAAGATATATTATAAATTATGCTATGTTAGCATGCAGTGTGTAGGTGAATGTCTGATGAAGGACAGGCATATATATGCATTTGGAATGATGGTGGCTCAGGGATTAGCTAATAAATGAATAGGATAGTCAACGTCATATCGTACAGGCTTCCTCTGTGTGGAAATTAGCTTACATAATTATGGTATTACTTTATGTAGGAAATGTCTTAGTTGTTTGTAAAGGTTAATATAGAGCAGACCATCCTGATTATTGGAACGAACCTTGTGATCTGACCTGTGATTTCGGTACGGTGGTATTTGGTTATGTTGCTGAATTGTTACGTCTGTCTCATAGTCAACTGGCTTTTCTTTGGCTTTACGGCAATGGAGGGTAATCTTAAGTACAGAGCACAAGATGAACTGAGTTATCATTTATCACAGAGGAGAAATTGTGAACAAGTGAAAACTGTTCCATCATTATGTAGATCTATGTATGTATGTATATATAGTATTATGTATGATAGTTCGATGTCCTACAGAACCAAGAACAGTCATTTTGAACTCACAGTATAGAAAAATCACGTTCTTGTTGCTGGCTGTAGTACATGTATCAATTTATGGAGGTTAAGTGGCGATTTTTCTTTCAGATCAGTTAGCACCCACTTTTTCTCTTTTGAACTAACTCAAGGTATTCACGTGGAGTATGAAGGGGTGCAATTTACAGAAGTGATTGTCTTGTTTGTCGCGATTGTTGTTTGTGAGAGTTTTATCTCAATTTTGCAATACCAATGCAACTATTCATTAAAAATCACCATTTTCATCTTAGCCATAGTGTTCTAGTGTTCTATTTTATCATTTTAATGTTCCTTTGTTTTGTTGTTGTGTTGCACTGATTACTGATTGTTTCATAACCAGCATGACGTTTTTGTTCTCAGCCACCCTGACACATGTTTTGAAATATCAGACCACAGGCTAAAGAGGGCACTATCCGGATAGAATGCAACTGTATGAGAGGAAATTAGCTGTACATCATTAGAAACAACAGAGTTATCCAAAAGTGCATTAGATATTGTCTTGCATGGATACTCAATTGTGGTGATAAAATAATGATAAACCTTTGCCAAACATTCTCCCATAAGTAGAGTGCTTAGTCCATCTTGTTTTTGCTTGCCCTGAGGAACAGTGGTGGCGCTATGAAATTCAAGAGTCAAGAATATTTCTTCCTTAATAAAGTTTAAAAGGAAGATCGGAGTAACCCGGCTTGGTCACGGTGCACTTGATCTTAACTTTGACAATCTTTTTGTTTATGAGGTACGATAATACACTGATTTCTAAATTATGTTGTGCACTCTGGTTTTTGTTCATGTCAGTTGTTTTTGTTTTTCTTGTGTCGTGTTTTGTTCCCTTGTAATTTGTGTTGTTTTATTCTCACTGTTACCTGCAGGTCTAAAATTTTTTTTTTTTTTTAAATCTTTTTACTCTGCCTGTGACAGGGCCTTTCAACTGCTGGTATTACTTACATGTACAGATTGTGGGAGGCTGATCCTCTTGGAAATTGTTTCCCCTCACTGTCACTGCACTTCAGTTGACATCAACGGTTGTTGCAACACAAGCCGTTTGATTATAATTCTTACCTGAGATTATCGTACAGTGGACGCCGGATATAGGCAACTCGGATACAAGAAAACTCGGTTATTGCCAACGAATTTTTTCCCCCCGGCCATGCTCTTCTTTATTATGTATAACAAAAACTGGGATACAAGAAACTCGCTTATAAGAAAACTCGGTTTTAGGAAAGCAAATTTCTTGTCCCGCTCGATACAAAAACTCGGATATAAGAAACCGAAAGTACTTGTACATTTCCAAGAAACTTTCACTCATTCTAAGAAACTGAAAGTACATTTCCTAGGACAGGCACATAATTGCGCATGATTTTCTTTTCTTGATTTGGTTCTTTACCATTGTATTCCGTGCAAAATTGAATGTTGCACGGCTGTG
>JBCAUA010000022.1:1586335-1596854 GCA_038406235.1 Peronia verruculata | reverse complement strand
TTTACATAAAGTGATCAGCTCTATTCTCAATAAATTCAGCTGTAGCAATAGGCCACCCCCATTGTCTTCAATTGCCAATATCTCAGCGTCTACTTAAGTTAGAGAGGCATTTTTTCACACACTTAAAGGGAAATGAATAATCTTCACAGTGATACCAATAACTCCATAAGCTCAAAATTTGAAGAGAGCCTGATTTCATCGTGTCCCATCTCAATATTGATATGGGAACTAAAATATATGTGTCTGTCTGCAAGCATTAGATGATAAAGAATTTACCAATTTTCTGTTGGTCCACTTTTACATTGCTATGCTAGAGCTATGCTAAATTTATGGATTCCTTTCAAATCTGCCAACTTTTTTTTTACTAATTCACACATATTTTGTTGTTGCCGTTGCCATTTTTCTCATTCACTCAAAACAGACAATTCTATAGCTATAGATCTGTATAGAGTATGTAACAGAGAATGCACTGCAAATTGGGGTGTTCAGGTTTAAATTTTGGAGTGGGGATATTTATGAGACATATCCAGATGGAAGACTATGAAAAATTAACAGGGAATAGAAGGTGGGGAATTTACCAAGTGAATCATAAGGAATGGAGAACAAATAAGTTTGGGGCAATGATGAATATCTGTTGAAACAATACTATCGCCTGTGCCAGTTTACTTCCAGCCTAGATGTTCATGTAATGAAACAATCCTGAAACAAAATAATACTGGTTAATGCATTAAACAACAATGATAAGGTTCATTAAATGAGAGTACCAGCCCAGTTACAGCTAGAAATACTCAACACCACCATACTAACAGGGAAGGAAATACATTAATATGGAACATGGAAGGATACATCTAGCAACTGCTCCTGAGCGTGAAATATTCTCACCCTTGCAGCATCCTTGGAGGAGGTTTGAGTCATTCAACAACCAGATGAAACAACACAAACAAAAATAAAAATACAGAAGGAAGAAATGAGCTCATGAAGCAACACAGAAAAAAAATGGACAAATCATGACAAATAATAAAATCCGCACTCTTTGACTTTTGTAAATGGCAGTACATAAATAAGACAATGACTGAAAACACTTCCCTCTGAGAGTGCAGACTTAGAGCTGAAAGGAAAACAATATTACTGAGCCCTGTTGACCAAACCCTCAATAAATCAATGAAGTCTTTCATGGATCTTCTTAAAAAGAAATAGAAAAAAAAAAAAAAATGACTACTAAACCTCTGTTCAGCTGTGAAAAAAAACTGCTCTATGAAGAACTTAAGTTTATCTCATCTTGTCTTATCTTATCTTAATTGTCCTTCCAGATGTAATTTTTTTTTTTTTTTTGTATCATTCAAATGTAACTGTTAATGAAAAGCAACCCTGTTGATCTCAGTCTGAAATGACAAATCTCTGAAGTTTTCATTCACCAGTGAACTGTCTGATAAACCCCTATCTTTCCAAATAATTGTATCTTTAGCATAATATCTGATACCACTGTATGACACTGGAAACTCTCATCCACATGGAGAAGCAAAGCTTTAGTGAAATGACAAATGGAAAAATGTAACAGACAGTAAAGAACAGACAAATTTATAAGTGATCAAATTCTTCATGCTCTTTTTCTCCCCATGTGTTCCTCTCACCTTTAACATTGTTATCCTCAGGTATAAACATAAGGCAAGTATTATAAAGCCTGCTCAAATGTATCTTTTAATATAATACCCATTCTTAAACACTTCTGTCTGCCAAATATTTTAACATTAATGCATCTCTCCTCTTTTTTGATAAGGGTTTTTAGAACTATTGTGCTTCTGCCAAAATGAAAGCTAATTTCAATGCATCACATTTTGCAGCCGTGCATGTACTAAGTGAAAGTTTATGGTTAATGCACAAGGATCACCACTACAAATGCACATCTGAGGCAAAATTCTTATTTTTGCATCAGTTTTAACTTCCAGCAGCTGAATTGGAATTGGTAATGACACCTTTGTGAAAATGACAATACAATTAAATTGTCCAAGCCGAAAGCTCACAGGACTTATGAGATAAAAACTGTAATGGTAGAGCAGTTACATTTATGTCTGAAAGGGTTCATGGAGGGAGAACAAAACTGCCGTCATTCTTAAAAATACAGTACATGATGGTTGTTTTAACTACATATACTGTATTCGTAAACATGATGGCAGAAAAGCCGAGGATATCAATATTAAAACTAAATAATTAGAAAGGCAAATGAGTGGGATGGCACACAGAATTAATCAGAGAATATCAACCATAGGGGATCAGACTGTACACAACTATGTAGCTGATACAGAACCAAATGTCTATTGTCAGTTAATTACATTGTTTTGGAAATTATGATTCAAATAAAATCCTGAGATAAATATATGTACTTGGTCAAGAGAGAAAAGAAAAAAATTATAAAAACAACCACCTCTGAAATTTCAGTGTTCAATGTCGGACTCAAGAAAATGGAACATGTATTTCTGTTGTTCATTGAGGACTTCTACATAGAGATTCAAAGTGAACAGAACTTAAGATTCTGATCTCAAAAGCTGTTGTACACACTGAGTTAGACTACATGGTGCAGGGGTCTCATAAAATGCAACATAACAAGACCATCAGCATCTAAAGACAGCCTGCTATCAGCCACAAAACATGGATAGGCACCTATGCAAATTGTCTTCATACATATGTATGTATCTGTGTGTGTCTTTGTGCAGCTTATGAATTTTTGAAATGTTTCCTGAATATCATTTATTAGTACAATGAAACTTGTGCCCAGAATATTTCAACTGATGCTGAAATACAAAGTTTGATCATTCTAACTTGCCAAAGTTTGCAAACCTAGCAACAATAGAGAGTTGATAGGAGAACAGAGATAACACACAGATAGCAGAACAACTGAGAGGTTGGCAAAGGTATGGACAAATCATGATCTGAAACTGAGGACATAAATAATAGAGAACTGTAACTGCCAATAATACGTGAGAAAAGGCATCTCTTGATCATAGCGCTCGAGAAAAAAAGAGGCCATCATTACTTCTAGAATGAGGATGACAGTCCATAGAAATCTGACAATCAGTGAACTGAAGCTTGTTTTCAGCTGAAGTGATGAAATAATTATGATCTATTTCTTTTCCCTTCATTCTCCACCACAGTTGACGTTCTGCATAACACAAGCATACACATCATAGTAAGGATTGCTCTTTTATTCAATTTTCCCCTCCCTTCCCACTTTCAAGGGATTTGTGGTAAAAGGACAACATTCAAAAGAATTGAACAGATATTCACAGACTATAAGTCTGTTAGTTAAAGAAGAAAGTTAATCTTTTAGACACATGAAAATGGACAAAAGTCTGAAAGACATTTTACAAAGCTCTGTCCACTGCCTTGAACATGATCAACTTCTTCCACATACTCTACCTGATGGCAATTCTGGTGGTGATTTCTTTAGTCTTGACTTTTTTTTTTTTTCCATAGTATTCTCATGTTAAATAAAAAAGATGAAAAAAAAAAAAAGGTGAAATAAAAAAATGTCAAACAAACAAACTTCCATGGACATCAATGAACACCTAACAGTATGAAAATGAAGTCAGATGTGAGGTACAACTTGCTCTCATCCTTCTTATCAACAGCCAATATTTTGAACGGGCTCATCATGTTATTTCAGAAGAGAAAACAAGGGCAGTGAAAAACAAGAAAACAAATTTGTGTTCCACACCAAAGTAAGACAATATTAATAAAGGGAAGAAGTTTAGAAGGAATATAAAAATAGAGCTACAACACCATGAAACAGAAAACATCGAGGAGAGGAAAGAGAAATATCAGAATGTTAACAAAACAGACACAGAGATATAGAGATAGAAATGAGCATTGAGCATTGTTGTGAGAGCTGGGAGATTTTTCCTGCAGGACTGTTGATTTTGAGGTTTGACAGTGACAGTAATCATAGATCTAGGATCTCTACATCAAAACATATAATGCATGTCATCTTGCACTTCCTGTATTATTTTTCTATTTGAAATCTATTTAAAGTCACGCAACTCTTGTTTCCCTTAAAGATGATAAATTAATGATGTTTACAAATTATTTTTCCTGTACAATTAATAATACCAATTAAGGGCATGAGTGTAATTCTATATATTTGAACAGCATTGCTGATACAAAGGAAGCGTGTAGGAAAAAAATCCCAAACTTTACTGATAAAATAGATATTGTAATCTCCATGTTTAAGGTCCTCAAAATATAGATTTACATAAATATTCCCTAAATCATAAAGCTTTCCTCCTCAATAAACTTTTTTGTTCGGTAAGATATATTAATTTATCTTTGGGTATAATGTGGTAAGTCTACATGTAGGTGGGAAATTACATCATAGCAAATAAATTCCAAGCATGAGAACAGCTTCCAGAGTCGATTTGTTGTAATGGTATACAAAGCTAGGCAGTTTGCTACATATAAAGCAGCATGGACTACAGCTTTGGGGAAACTAGCCTGAACTACTACTAGTACAGCCCCCTTCTCCATTCACATGCCAAAACATCAGAACCAATTTTATATATCAACATTAAGCATAAAGCTTTTTTTTTTTTTTTTGACTAAAGCAATCACATAACATAATGAGGATGATAGGATGTAAATGTAAATTCTAAGACCCCAAATTCAAAAGGTAATATTATACTTTGTACTAAGAGATTGCAAAGGTTTTCTATACATCAATGATTTCTTAATGATTTTTTTTTTTATTTACACAGGGTTGTCCTCATCTGATTTGAAATAATAGTGTCATCACAATGATGCCAATTTATCTTACAAAGGTTCAATTTCATGAACTCAATAGCTCAGGCAAATGAGCCCAATTTTACATACACATTTGCTTTCTAAGGCTTCATTTTAACAGGGCAATGATAGTGCCCAGGTCAAATCACTGTGTAAAGTCTGCTTTATCAGACAAGACTCAGTCTCATGGGACAGTGGGGCTCATATTCATCTCCTTTTCAAATGATTTGATCTTCTACTGAGTTTAGTTTCAGTTACTTGGGCTCTGGTCCCGTAAAAGTTTGTCTTCATGAAGATGACAATCCTTCAAATTCCTTTGAAAGTAGGACTCAGCAACCAGCACATACACCCGTACCAGTTCCCTTTACAACCTTAGCCATAAAACATGTTGGATCTTTCGCCCTCTCCATCCACATGAAAACTTTGCTTTATCTCAATCCACATCATTGGAAAGTTTGCCTCATCTGAATTATGCCTGTTTTGAAAGAGATTTGCCTCATTGGGAATCAAATCTCTACATTCTTATGTACAATGTTTCCACTTATCTATCTTCAGTTTTGGTCAGGGGAAAGTTCTGCTATTCTTCTCAGAACAATGTAGGTCATTTAATAGTTCATACAACTGTTGCCTTATTGTCTGAAAGACTGCAATATTAGTACATGTGTGCACACCTGTGTATATGTGTGAGTGCTGATATGTTTGCACAAATGTGTGTATTTTGCATGTGCTTTGGGTGGGGGCAAGGTGAAAGGAGAAAAAAAAAAAAGAGGCAGGGGGAGGAATGACAGGCATTTGTTTATTACAAAGTGCTTCCAGTTCTTTTGGCATGAAGTCTTTCATGGATGCTCAATATTATTACATGATTACAATCTATCAACTTTTTAAGATATGTTTTTGTTTGTTTCGCTAAAAACTACATTATGAGAGTCAAAATTTTGACCCCACAGACAAGAATACATGACTGTTATAAAGCCTGTTGGGCAGTATGGATAGAATGACTTGCCTACATTCAATATCAGTATATTATATATCATATTGTTTGCCCTCATGGTTACACACTAGCTACTGTATTTCTATGGTGAAAAAGAACTGCTCCAAAAATTAAAAGAAGCTTCAAATCTAAAATTTCTATCACAAAAGAGAGAGAAGTAGAAAGACTGAGCCCGATCACCAGGAAGTACAAGAATGTGGTTAAGATCAAGTGAAATACCTGTGACAACTGATCTAGAGATAAACCTGCAAACATTTCATTAACTGTATGGGGTGAAGTTTTGCCACTGTAGCCATCACCAGCTTTGCCAAGCTCCTGGAAAATTGCATGCATGCACATGTTGGGCAGGATGATGAGAGAAAGTACGATATAATTGCAGAGATAAAGCAACATTTCAATATTTTTTTTTTTTAAAGGCAAATGACAATAGTGATGAAAAAGACGGTGATGATGATGAATTAAGGTACCTCAGGGTTGCCACAAACAACATAATCAGTGATCTATGAACATATGTGCCATGACTGCCAAAATTCCATCTCAGTCACACAAAGACAGAGATGAAAGAAAACAACAAACATCCCGTAATATAAAACATAAATTTTTCCTTATACACATCATAAAAAGGTCCTGGAGAACCACATACTGCACCTCACTCCTCATGGAATGAGGAAAACTACTTGCCTTCCAAACCATTTCAATAAATCTGCAAAATTTTCTAAATCCTTTAAGTTTGCAGTCACATCAAACAGAGGACAACAGACTGGGTCAGTTAAAAAATTGGGAGTTACATACTCTTTATATGACCTCATATGAAATAAATACCTAGCATAATCATTTGTCACTAATTTCCATATTCATCAACATCTGATACCTTTTTTTTTCTGCCATATTCTTTCTCCATAGGAATGAATGGACAATGTATAATGATTTATAATAACAGTAAGGTGTAAAAGGTAAGTTGCCAATTGCATCCCTGTTAGATACCTCTTATCTTTTTCTCCTTCACCAATCCCCTTTTTTTTCATTTATTTATGTCACTTTCCTCTCTCTTTTTTTCCTTTACTATTGAGACTAGACACTGTAGGATAGCAGAGTTTTCATTGCAAAATGATGTCGGTGACAATGCTCAAATCACAGTCTTGTCAGATCTTTTACCTTTACGAACTAATTAGAGACATCTGAGAAAATTCAAGGGCCAACATGATAATACAATAACGAGACAATAAATCACAACTGAAGTTAAACAATGAAATAATGCCCTTGAAAACTAAAATGATGTCACAATAGCATCACTTGTCAAGAAACATAACTAGAAAAAAAAATTGTGCCCATATTTTTCTTCTTTTATTTTCTATTTTTCCATTCTAATTTTTAAAGCTTATGTTGGGGCCTCCTCATCAGGAACAACACATTTGAACTCTTCATTAATGACTTATATTAAAAACAAAAAGATGAAAAGTGCTGTTGGCATCACCAGAAATTAGCTTGCCATGTCATACAACCTATCAGTCATATAATCTTAATTCCCTAATACATCATGAGGCTTATAAATTTAATCTCTGAGTTCTGAAATTTTACTAAGTCACACATTTTTTTTTTTTTTTTTGGTTCAAGTAATACAATAGGCCTATTTACATTTCTGGGCATTCTAAAATCCATGCAACATCCCACGATTCTGACTCAAACAGCTTTACTTTCTGACTTTAACAACGTTACTTTCTTAAACATACAACTTTACTTCTGAGATGATACAACTTAACTGTTTTAGTCACAGCGCAATAACTTACCATAACCATGTTCCTCAAGGTGCTGCACTGGGCATCATTAGCCAAACCGTCAGCCACAAATCTCTCTTTGCCCCCAAGCTCTTTACCTGACTTGACAACTTTCACACCTGGATTGGCATGAGAGAGAAGAAAAATGTCTGGCTATTTATAATATTCAAATAGCAAAAAAGGACAGGACAGCTGATGGAGTAAACTGATGGTATTGTGACAACAATAACAACACCACAACAAATGAAATAATAAAAGTGAATCAATAAAAATATCAATAAAAACTATAAGACTGGATGGCCATGCAGCAACCTGACCAAAGATATTTTTGAAATGCCTACCAGCCAATTGAAATGAGACACAAGTCGCTGGGCTAGAACCCAGCAATCTGGCTTTCAATGTAACGAGGGGGGGTCAGACATCAAATTGTGCATTCACTTCTGAACAAAACAATATCGGCCTTGCCCTCAATTTAGAAATACTGCTTCATTAAAATTGGGGTTTTTGTGAGGTAGGCATGTAGATTTATGTGTTCGACCATTTATTTCAACTCAATTCTCTCAGAAAGTTGGTCATTGCTGTGTGTGTGTGTGGGGTGGGGGGCTTGTCTCTTTAGACTGCAATATCCCTGGGTAGAATAAAGCTAGCTCAAAACTTTTTTCACCACCTGAAAGGGTATGAAATAAGCTTTCACATGATACAAAACGCCTCATAAGGTGAAAAATCGACATACATCTCAATTTGACTGGCTGCAAGACAAATGGATGAGATACAGAATGCCAAAAAATTCCAGGACACAGAAGACTTTGGAGACAGAATGACTAAACTTTTAGGATTCAGTAGACTATAAAGCTGCCACCTAAATGTCTCTAGATCTTAGCCTGTTTAAGGGTCTTGTGTGGCTGGACAAGTAAACGTTGAAGTGATGATTCCTTCTACAGAAGTGCAGCTAGAATCAGATAATGGACTATCTGCTTTTCTGTAAAACTTTTTTGTTCTGCTTTCTGTCAAACTTGCTGCAAAAAGTGCCTTCATGGAATCTGAGGCCTTGCTTCAATAATTTCCTTCAAAGAATTCTGTCTTAAGGCAACAGCTTTCCCGACACAGCAATATGAAAGGGATATCATTTACACATTTCACACACCTTGTTCTTCAAAGTTTTTCAAAACTTCCTTAGCACTCTTAGATGCACTGGTAAATCTAAGCTCATCCACTCGGTGAAGAAGAGCAATAGTGTCTCTGTATTCCCTCTCGTCAGCTTGGTGATGAGTGGAAAATCTGTGCGAGAAACAAAAAATTGAGCACATAATATGAACAAGCTGTATTTAAACAAAAAAACTCACATTTCAAGACACAGTTTGGATCACAACCTCCATCACTCCCTCCATAACTCTACCAAAAGAAATCTTGTTTGGTAAATGTATTTGTAAATGTATACGAACACCATTCATGACGTTTTTACGATTACAACATTTACTTTGCCTACAAATGAGTTATCCTTCGCATGATTTATTCTTCAAAAGAAGCACACATGCACAAAGATCAAACTTCATCAATGTGAAGTAGAGATTTTAATAAGTTGTATACATATTGTGAAATGAATTGCACCATTTTCAATTTGCTGAGTCAGTTCTTTTTTTTTTTAATATTGTTCTATAGACTACCAGTGACTTATCAAGAATATACAGAAACTTAACTGTTTGTAAGCTGATAAAATCACCCCGCCCCCCCTCTTTCTCCCTCCCACCAAAAAGCTGTCTTTATCTCATGTCTCTGATTCATGTTTGTCATTCCAATGAAACTGCAATAACAACTTGGAATGAAATCTCTTCTTCAGTGATGTGTGTCCCCTGTTTAGGGCCAAATTTTCATATAGCTACTGAGATGATGCCAAGCCAGATTTATGATTCTGCCTTGATATTTAAAACTATAATAATATTTATACCTTCTGGGTGGACAAAGAGAGTGAATTCCTTGATGGGAAAAAATGATAGTTTGTGAGTTTGGGTCCATCTACCTGAGCAATAAGGCACATCTTGCATTGTCTTTCTTTGGTACCTTCAAGGAATGCCGATCCCCTGTGTTGAAGCCTACTGTCCTTCCACATTTAACACCAAAAGAACTCTGTTGACAAAGGCCAAACAGAAAAACATGTAAAGATGTGCCCAAAGCAAATGAGTCAGAAGTCGTGCCCAGTGATTACTGTTTTTCACTATTTTCTGACTATGATACTAAAATTTTTCTTTTTTCAGATTAAAAAGAGTTAGATTATCATTTTGCGAAAACAAAAAAAAATTTAGTATCTTAGTCAGAAAGTAGTTAAAATGACCTAAAATGGCCATGGATCTTTATCTCCCCATACGACCTCTGACTCATTTGCCCTGGTCACTAATCATTTGTATATACAACACCAAGTGATGCAGGAAAATTGAAGTCAGATCCAAGTAAGAGATTTGGTAGTTCATTTCCAGAGGCACACACTGTCATTCAACCCTCAATAGCCCAACCTGACATACATGACTTATAAGATATGCTTATCAATGCCCAACAATAAAGAGATTGTTGATATTTTTCATAAGAAAACAAATGCAGACACTCTTTAGCAAACAAAATGCCTTCTTTTCAGCTGATTTCACAATAGGTTATCAAATCCAATATTGATTTGAACTATTGCCTCAGTTAACAATTGTTATGTCCACTTTGAGAAAATGTACTTGAAGTTTTGATTTTACAGTATATGCGGTATATGCTGGGTGCAATCTATCAAAGCACTTAGCCCTGACTTTCTAGAAAGTGGAGATCAAATATAATCATGTGCCATTTCCTGTTTCACAAAATTATGAGTGACTGTATGAGCTTTATCTTCTTAAGGAGATCTACCACCTTAAAATCTAAATTCCAGAAAGTAAACCCAATGCACAGTTTTTTGACTCAATAATATTATTTATTACCCAGTAAACACAATTTGATAGAGATTTTGATA
>JBCAUA010000022.1:1558359-1569878 GCA_038406235.1 Peronia verruculata | reverse complement strand
AACATATCTTGAAAACTTGATCCATGTTTTTCAAGGAAAATTGCAATGTATACCCTATATTTACAGGATTGTATGTACCTTCATGAATTGGGTGAAGAGGCTGCAAGTTTTACCAAGGATGAAATGCAAGCTGGGTAAGATTTTATTTAGTGATGCATGCTACTTCACTATTGTAGAAGGAGTTTGTTATGAAGTTTAAAATATATCTTTTGTACATGACTTTTTGTATTCATATATATCTACACCTTTACAAAAATGCATTTGCAGACCTAGAGGTCATATGCTTAGCTGTGTAATTGACATTATGTAACAACAACTTGAAATCTTATGGACATAACTATGATGACACATTTTTAGATACTAAACAAACAAAAATTACTTTCATGTTTTGTAAGTGTTTTTTTTTTTTTTTTAAACACACACATGAAGAGCATATAAAATGCAGAAGATCAGGAGAAAAAGAAATTTTAAATGTCTGTAGATCTCCTTTTGTGTCATCATAGTTATGTCCAAGAGAAATAGAAATCTTTCCATTTTCATAATTTAATTTCTGCCTTGAAAATTTGGATAAACTAAGACTCAAAGGGTAGGAATCGACTCAGGGTGCTTAATTTCAATGAAACAAAGACGTTATATTCATAATAACTTTGAATTTTGACAAAGCACCGAACATCTTTCGGACATAACTATGATGACATATATGGATGGCAACTTTATTTATAAAAGCACTGAAAAATGCTTGAGTCATAAAAAATATAGACATCCATAATTTTGTAATAATACTATGGAAGACATGTTCTCCGTGGGAATAGAAAAGCTGGCAAAATAATAAATGGGCATCTTGGACATGTACTAGTTTGCCGTCCCTTCTCAAGAATAGAACCGTTCTTAAGACTCATGAATATCACGTGCGATTAGATTTTCATGTAGAAAACATCAGCAATTCATGAGCCATGTTCTAAATGATCATACAAGTTCATAATGTCTTTGTTTGTATTCCTTAGCCCAATTCTGTCACTGTTTTTTATTTTTTTCTTCTCCAGTTTTCATCAGAAGCACGATGAGCATTATTTCGGCTCATCAGCTGTTAAGCTTTTTTAATGCTTTCATAGCTCTTTGTTGCATGGCTTTGTTTTTGGGAAAGAAGAGCCTTCTACACTGATTCGAACTCAAAGGGCTCTGTTTATTGCTTCCGTGGCTGAAATTGAGAGATGAATTGTTTTTTATAATTAAGATTTCAGCACCAAAGGATGCAATTTTAACAGAGCAAATAAATAGATCTAGTTCAGTTGAGAAGTTAAGCACCACTGCTAGGCCTCAAAAGTATCAAAATGAAAATTTGGGCAGCAGAGATGAGCATAAAAGAACAAAATTAAAGGTTAAAATGAAAAATTTGGGGCGCATGCTGGGCCAGGATGAAGGATCAAACTGAAAATTTGGGCACTATTGGGACAGTCCAAGATCTAGTGACTAAAATGGGTTAAATTTAAACTTCTGCTGTTCAATAGTGTCAATTAAATCTACACTCTAGATTTAAATCTATATAAAATAGCAGCCAGCAGTAGTCTAGTGTTAGAATTCCATTCAAAAGAAAGATCTAGTTCTCCGGAACATAACAATGACGACGATCTCAGACTCGTTACTCCATTAATTTCAACGATACACACTCTTATAAGTGTGTTTATAAAATCTGTAAATAGCCATAACATGCCGAAACAGTCGCGATGTTACTACTAACCGACATTCATTCAAAAGTTACAAAATATGCAGAACCGCTCGCGAACGTAACTTTGGGGGGGGGGGGGATCTGACGAACATAGCAGTTTCAAAATGTGATGATGTGTATAAAAAACTGCAAAATTTGTCGAGTCTGTCATTTTGCACAGTTTTGCTCTCCAACCAGTCGATAGCAATGATCATGGGTGTTCCGCAGCAAATAAGTCCTTATTTCTGATTGGTTCTTCCAAACGTAACAAATGATGACATCATATGCTGCGTCACGAAAAGGGCATGAACTTCTAAATTTAGAACGGTCACAGCCTTGAAATGGGTGTGGGGGGAAAGCCTATAGGATGAACGATAGTTTGCTTATTCGGGGGCCCAAGACTGGGATTTGCGATGTATTTACAGTTAATCAAAATTGACCTCCGGAATGACGATATGGGTTATGTTCGGAAGTGAAAATTTTGCAGACGCACAGAGACTAAATAGCAATTGATATTGACTTTCCTGGTGTAGCACCATCAATAGTGTACTTGTAGGTCATATACTACACACTGACGATCTGGATAGGTCACATCACAAATATTGATTTTATAACTAGATACATTTGTAACATTTCTTCTGGCTTCTTTGCTGCTTTGAGTCTGCGCCCACAGCTCAATCACCATTTTAAGCACGCCATACTCAAGTTTGAAGGTGTCATTTTTATTGCCATAGGAAGCAATTTTGAAAAGTATGTGGAAAAAAAATCCCACCTCTTGGCAAAGACTCATATCCGGAGCTGGGGGAATTCTATTCAGAAACTTTTGAATTGAGCATATGAACAGAATTGCCTTGTATGATTATAAACCTAGAATTGCTGTTGATTTTTTATGTATTTTGTATATGGGCATGTATATGTAGCCACCTTTTTTTTTTTTTTTTCCAGGAAACATCAGGAGTATGAACAAATGCTGATAGAGCAGTTTTTGAATGCACAAAATTCAGCCAATAATCATCATATAGCAAATAATAAAATGTAAGTTTTCATTGGTTTTGTTCTGTCTTGTGTCTTCAGTCATTTGTATTTGTCTATATGTTTTTGTAATTCATGAGTAGTGATTTTCTCTGTAATCACCACTTAAAACATCATGCTTAATCTTTGACAAATACAGACAAGCTTATCATTGAGTCTTATCTTGCTTGAAACAAATAAAATTACTCTCTTCTAGTTCACAGTTTTTAATTACTAGTTTAAGATGTTTATTTCGTCTATAGCAGGTCTTCAGGTTGTTTAGAATTTTGTTGTTTTTCCCAATCCAGAAAAAAGTCTGTGTCACCTCAGGCAATAGAGACTTCCGAGGTTATACCATCACTAATGGATATGACTGGTGATATCAAACACTCCCTGTCCCACTCGGGACCACTATTACCAAATCCGGTTCCTACCCATTCTGGAGGGGCTAATGGTCATGTCCATTTCAACAACTCAAATTCTGGGTGGCCTATTTTAGATGGAATGGGATCTCCTGCTCCTGGAAGTGGGTCAAAAACAGAATTAACGTCTGCCAACAACAGTCGAACACAAGTAAGAAATTGTGATATTTTTCTAAAATGAATATCACTCTTATGTTCATGTTATATATTTTACAATGAGCATTAAATTTTGCCCTTTTTTTCTACTGCTATTTTGTATTTTGTTAAGAGGAAGAATAAGCAAATTGGAATAAATGTTTTATTCAGAAATTTTCTGTGGTACAAGTACTTTGGAGGTGTAGGAAATAAAAATTGCCTTCTTTATCTTACCACTCACATCATTGGCCTTCATTTCTTCTTTGAAAACTTCAACCTCCTAGTCATCATTTATTCTGACTATCAGGACCTCTATTATTCACTTGGCATTACCCTAAGATTTCAAACTGCCATAACTTCAATTAGTAGAGGAAGAAATGGCTTTAGAAAAGTTTTATGAAGAAAGATAGGGAAACTTTGAACTCGAATTACACACATTACCTATATGGTGATTTGTTCTGGGATTTAAAAACTTTTTTCCTTTTCCACTTTTGCAGAGCCATGGAAGTAAACCTCAACACAGAACCAACACACCCCCTGGTAGTGGCGGAGGAAGTAGCAATAGCCGCCTGATTGGCAATAGCAGACAGAGAGGCAGCAACTCTGTCAATAGCACAGATGAAAACCATATACAAAAGTACGTGAGAATGTAAAGTATGAGAAAGGGTAGCTTTGTGGTAACAACTGACATTTGATTTAGTCATGGTAATGAAAAAGTATTAATTTCTTTTTTTTCCACCAGTAAATCTAGTTCAGATTTAGAGAAATGTTGCTGCTTTGTGAATGTATTTATAACTAATAATTATTTTCTTTTAACATTCGCATGGCAGTGACGAGCTGTCCTAAAACATTTAAGTGTATGTGTCTGGCATGGAATAACACATTTTAATTTGGAACTCCACTAATGAAAGGTTTCTGTTTTTTTTTTTTTTTTTAAGAATGCCTTGTGCAAAAATGTCGTTATCTTCATTTCAGTCAAGTGAATCCTGTTGGTAGTAACAGAACACCATCATCAACCCCTCCAGGAGACAGAGAAAAAGGCTCGAGTTCCCCACAGAATAACCAATCCACTCACAGAGGTCTTCCGCTGCCTACACCTGTGACAAATGCCAGCCAGCAGCTGCAATTATCTCCTCGTGCTGGAGGTATAGCATCTGCGGCTGCAAGTGCTTCTGCAGCCTCATCAGTACCAATAGCCTCCACAGCTGGTGCCAGTAATGGAACTCATGTGCAGGTAACTGAAGGGATTGTCTTACCAGTAAGGGAATGTCATCTCACATCACTTTTAAAGCAGCATCAGTTTTAAAAAAATATAGATTATGCCAAATCAGAAAGAGATTACTGAAGAAAAATGTAAGAATGCTTAGGAGCAGTGTTAGTAAGTTAATAATGTTCTCTTTTTTTTCTCACAAGTTGCTGGGGTACATGATGGGATGTTGCAATTTGCAACCATCGTTTCATCAATAGATTTATTGAAATAATATGTTCTCCATTTAAAAATGAAATATTTTCTTATGAATGTGGATCTTATTCAGTGTTGTTTGTATTTGCTCTCAGTCTCAGCATCCATTACAACAACAAGCAGATCCGAGCTCCTCAAATGGTGTGGTTGGTGCTATTGGGTCTAATCGGAGGCCAGGATCATCAGAGGCCAACAGTACCCAAGGTCTTTCATTCTATGGTAACAACCTGCTTAACAATTCATCTGGGGCACCGCAAGCCTCTTCAGCCAGCTCCTCTCAAGGTAGTTTCTAACTTTTTTTCGGTTTGATTTAAAACAGACAAATATAAAGAGGCATTTCAGAAAAAAAAAGAAAAAAAACACTAGTTAGAGTTGGGCCTATTGAAAAAAAAAAACAAAGTAATTCTAGGTTGAACGATTGATTCAGAGATTAATTTCAAACCAATGACATTATTCATTTGTGTTGATTCAGCTATCACCACCACATTAGAGAATGAGCAATCATGATATACACAAATAGTGACAATACACCTTTTCCTCCATTTTTCTCCTTTTTTGTCTGTTGTAAATTAACTTTTATGATTATAATTGCTGTAACTCATCCTGCAAAAAAAAAAATAATAATAAACAAAGCCTGTAGACAAGAGAGCAAAAAGATCTGAAAACCATTAGCCTGTTTTTGTTTTTTTTTTTAATTAATGTTGGATTTAGAATGTTGGCTAGGTTAATCAAGATGGACCTACTGCAGATTTGCAGATTTTAATAGTCAGTATCACTGTATGCACAAGGTAACTTCTGAGCAGGATCAATCATTACATTACTTTTACTCACTCATTTTATTTTGCAGTATCATAAAGTTCAGTGCTGGTCAAAATTGTTTTGTTTTAAGAAAAAAAAAGCTTTACAAATATCTGAGAAAATTGTTGGTCATATGACAAGATGAAAGATGAGGGAGTAGTTCCATTGCTTTCAACATTGCTTGCCCTTTTTTTTTTTTTTTTCTGTCTTTCTTCCCTTTCTTTTTTTTTTTTTTTTTAAATCTTTCTGTAGGCTGTGAATGTGCTGGTTTAATAAAAATTATTCAGGAACACAAATTCTCTCTCTTTTTTTTTTTATACAGATATATCAAATGTTTCGTTAGCCAGCAGTGAAATGGCTGATTCTCTCCCAGTGTCTTCAAGCACGGATTGGTCGGCAGCTTTTGGTTTCAAAAACAAAGAGCTGCCACCTGAAGATGATCTAGGTGAGAATATTGGGCATCTACCATTTTATACTTGTCATTTACTGTCACATGCTTGTTACCTGTCACAAGCTGCCACAGTATTATATTTGATAGTCCTGATTCTCCATGCACCTGAGCGATGTGGCAAGGGGGTGCATGGGGATGAACTCATATCCTGAATTTGACATGCCAATTGCGCATGCACGATGTGGAGTGATCAGAGGCCAAAAACCAAACAAAAAAAAAAAAAGTTTTTTGCACAATAGCAGAAAGTGTGGTTGCCAAAGTGTCAAGTTTGGCACTTTTACTACAAGTGAAAAATTAGTTCAAAAGTGCATACACCATTATGTAAAATTAAGCCTTTAAAAGGGGGGGGGGGGGGTAAAAGCATTATGGATAATCAGATAAATAATTATTTGAAAAAACTGTTGCAATCCGTATCTTCACACTTGAGATCACCTAAAGGCAGTTTAGTTTTTTTTCGAATTACTTAAAAGAGTGTGGAGAGTATGGTTCTTCCACATGTAGTGGCATTTGATTAACCAAAAAGTTTCCATAAACTTTTTATTTGTAATCCCCTTTTGTTTTACCATCAGACTAACACAAGCTCATTATAATTTATCATGTCATGTGGTATTCTAGGATTTGACCCCTGTGCAGAATCCTTCAAGGGCCTTGCCGACCTGATTGAAAAGGAGAATGGAATGCTACAGCAGCAGCAGCACATGGCTCAACACCATCAACAAACCAGACTAAGTTCACCCCCACAGAACAGTTTTCATCCTGTACCCCTTTCACACCAAAACAATACTCAGCCTCCAATCCGAAGTCTGCCTCCAGGCTTCTCCATCTCCCAGATACAGCAGCAACAACAGCAGCTGCAACAGCAACAGCATTTTTTCAGACCAGGTATACTGTTAATATTTGACATAGCTTATAGACAGATGTGGCCAAAATTGTATTGTAAATGTCCTGAAATATTGTATTACTCACATTAACATATAAAAAGACCAGTGTTTGCCTAGAAAGTAAATAATTTCATTCACTATAGTGAAATAAAAAAAAAAAAAGAAAGATGGGGGAAATTCAGACCTGCCTACCTTCCCACGTTTTGCAGGATCATCCCGCATTTTGACTCATTATCCCATCCTCCCGCTCCGTAAATAAAAATTCCCATATTGGGACGAATTCGGATAATTACGGGTACTACTTTTTCTGCATTTTGTGCTTTGTCGTCATTCAGAATGCCGCCAGGGTATACTTTTTACTCAATCCAGCAAGAAAACTGTGTTGGCCCGCTCATTTCTATAGGCAGTGGTCCTGCCTGTCACCGTTGCCAAGGCCTGTGTTTGCAGGCCATGATGTAGCTTAGTCCTCACATGTGTTACACCCCGCCTGTCCTGTCCTCGTGTTAAGTGGCTGTTCATGTGAACCCGTCATTCACGATCCGATCATCGCCTGACCCACCTTGGCTTGCATAGTTCCCTTTGAACCTACATCTTTGATTAACTGTAATGCCCTATCCCACCCCTCGTTTTCATTTTCAGTCTGCTTGTTGCCTACCACGATGTAAACCATGTAGATTCTTCCTAGGAGCTTTCACTCAAAAGTGTGGTTGGATACCGACGGCCTGTTTAGCTTTACGCGTGCGTTATCGGATAGAAAACAACAGGCTGCCCCATAACATACAGCATCACGTAAGCTTATGGGTCGTGCATGCTTGCTTGAAAAAGGAGGGGGGGGGAGGGGGGATTGAGTCTCTCATTCTATTCGAATGCCCTGCTAACACTTGTGACGGAGGTTATCTCACCCATGGGCTATTTTCTGTCTATGAGGTGTCTATTACGCTTCCTTCTTAACCTCTTGAGTGCTCCATAAAAAATTATCAGAACTGAAGAATAGTAAGATAAAAAATTATAGGAATTAGTGGAATGACACATGAACTTTTCAGGGGGTGGGGATTCTCCGGATTTATCCGGAATAGCGGATTTTTTTCGTCACGGGGAAATAATCCTGAGCTGGGGGGTGAAAATACCTGAGGTTCGCTTTTAGGCCTTTGCGGGGGGAAAAAAATCAGGACAGAGAAACTTGAGTCAGCACCGGCGGTGCGCACTGAATGCATATTGTTGATTGGCCGATTGCTGCGATATTCGCCGACCATTTTGATTTCATGTTTTCTTGTTTGTTCTTTTCATGCTCCATTGATCACGAACTTTGAGGTTTTCGAGGATTTTTCAGGGATGTCAAACTTCCGACTTAAGTCAGAATTCGGATTTTTTCATTGTCGCCGACTTTCCTACCTTTGGCTGATCAACTGCCGACAATCTCTCCGTGTTATAATAATTTGCGATGCAAATTTCGTACAATGACAGTAAAACCGAAAGTACGAAAGAGTTATTGTCATACCTTGGGTGTTAGATCTAGTCGATAGTCGGGCTATTTGGCGACTGTTTGAAGATCGGGATGGAAGTTCGTAGCGCTTAATTTCTGGCATCTGACAACATGCAGTCGCGCACGAGTTGTTCATAGAAAATCAGCACTTAAGACTACTGACAACAAATAACATGCCCATGATCTCGGAAAAACTAGTGTAAGAGGGCAGCTGTTTGCAGCCTAGATCTAGAATCTAGATCGAGATCTAGTTCTAGATAGAGATTCTAGATCTAGATTAGCTCTAGATATAGATCCGATCTAATTACATGTACGGTTGTTGATTATGATGACGGTACTGCCTGTGGGATCATTTTAGTTCAGAGGAAATTTCTGACTTTTTTGTGAAAATAGTTTGACACCCCAGACTAGTACTTCACCCCAAATAATTTAATCCACACTCCACCAGTTCTTGATTAGAGTTCCCCAGCCCTACTCCACCAAGATGAGGGGACCAAGAAAAGAAAGCAGGCTTTTTTGCTGCTGTTTTTCAGCAAGAAGCCAATGCATCAATAATTATGTGTTGCTGATGGGACTGTGATTGGACACATTGATGAATCAGTTTGTGGTTTATTTCTGTATATTAACTTGTGGACTTGTTCAATGGAGCTTGGATTTTCCAGAGGTCAAACTATAGATAGATATATTATAAACAATGGGCTTTTATTTCTCCTTTAAACAAATTGGTCTATATTCATCCTTATAACATATAGCTAATTATACACCTACATGTACATGTATTAGCTTTCACAATGGGCTTCTGTCGTGATGCCGAAGTGCTCTGCGCATAATCCTCAGGATTTTTTTTTTTTTTTTAGTTGTCCCCACCCCCGACTTTTGAACTGCAATTTACAAACAGAAAATAGCATTTTACACCAAGGATAGTATATATATTTTGAATCAGCGTTGGATAAGGATTGATTCTGAAGAAGAAAGAATTTTGTAACTTGTATGTAACTCAAATTAGAGGTCAATTCACCAATAAACGTTCACTTGCATCCAAGTAACAAAAATGTGTATATTTTGATTTCTACTGCTCATGACCTAGATTCCAGATCTAGATATATATATCTAGATCTATATACCTGGACTACAGGCATTTTACATTTCTAGATCTAGAATAATTAATAAAAATAATAAACAAACACGCCAAACCCACGCTACATCCCACTTCCATGCTCACCACTCATCCCCTTCAATTCATCATTCTCACCACTCATCCCATGCAACTCTTCCTGTCTCGCCACCTCCTTTGTCTTTCCTTCATTGATTATCCATCCACATTGATCGTGATCTAGATTGGTAAGAGTCTAAGAATGCTTGCTATTTCATCCGAATCTGTATCCACGACACTGTCCTCACTTGTCTCCGAGGCATTGTCATCTGTAACTTCGACATCAGAAACATCTGACTCACTTTCACTGTTGTCAGAACAAACATCCTGCAACTAAGTACTAGTGCCAAGATCCAGAATGACAAGCCCGGCAAGGCGCACCGCAGGGTATTGTAGCCCTTAGGCTGCTGGATCACAGTTCTAGAGTTGACCAAACACTATTTCCATTAAGTGTCTATCATTACAAAACAGTTTGACAAAATTGTGATAGACTTTTTAAGTTCTGGTGACACGGTAAGAAATATCACAAAGGAGCCACTGGTATAAATACCACCGAACAGTTAAGTACAAAGTCACCTTGTAAATACCAGCTGCCTATGTCATGGGTTAATAAAAGTACCACAGTTGAGCAAAATCCAGAATCTGAACTCCCGTTAACTGGCTTTTTCAACTTTGAATAAGGGGATGCATGATGCTGGATTTGTAAAATGAAATATGACATTGATACTTTGCTCTCTTCTCCTGACACAATATAATATAACATGTCTTGTGCCCAAGCAAAATGAAGCAGAAGTCCCATCGAATGATCTCGATCTAGAACCATCTTGATCTATTTTCCAACATTTGTTTTTCACAAAACGAAAAGCAAACTTTACATCTGATAAAATGAAAAATTTGGCATCTGAAACGGGAAATAGTAAAAAAACAAAACGGCCATAACTTGAAAGCCCCAGGTGTGAGTTTGAACCCACTTGTCGTGAAGGAGATCAATGTCTTCAATATCATATTCATAGCCACAGACAAAACTGGGCTCCATTGTTGCCGGGCCAGAAAGAAAAAATCACAAAAATAATTTAAATTGAGAATCATCCTTCAATCTCTGGAAAATTATTCCTTTTCAATTTCAAATCACACTCAAAATGAAGTCCTACCTCAGGAGTTATAAACAAATTTTCCACACCAGATGGACTGCTAGCTACAGCTTTGGTCCTTGGAGTTGCCATCAATCTCTTCACTCCAGTGGGGCTCACACTGACAGTTTTTTGCTTTGGTGTTTTTACCAATCTCTTGATTCCAGATGGGCTGACTCCACTGCTTCTTTTCTTACCAGCAAAGAGACCTCTGACACCTACAAGATTTGTGCTTTTCCTTGAACCAGCACTTGATTTTCGGTTTGACAGAGGCGATACAAACATCTCATTTGGCCCATTTGGAGTATCTGGAATGTCTGCGTATAAGGCACTATCATTTGCACCCGTTGCTGTTGGAGTGCTGAACATCTCTGCTACACCAGAGAAACTAGTGTTGCCTACTGACTTCCTTGATATCTTGCTCTAAAGAATTTAAAAAAAAAGAAAAGAAAGAAAGAAAAGAAAAAGAAAACATTGTGAATAGATTGATGTAGCTGCTATTAAGCATTATGTACTCAAATTTGCATGGATACACAAACATCTACCCACACTCGACTCTCATCGCTCAATTTGTCACACATACATACACATGCAAACACAGCACAGAAAGGCACTGCGCCTGATTTCAGTCACACTGCTAGATCATATTCATTGCTACTTCTACATTCTGCACTTATCATGACTAGATGTAGTCAACCTTTTACTTAACTCTGTGATCAGAATGTCTGAGAAAAAAGTACATCATCAATGTGGATTCAAAGTTTAACACCTTAAAAGATGTTGATTCAAGGCAAAATACTACTACTTCTAGCTTAACTCACTGAGCCCTAACCCCGACTATATCGGTATTCCCCGGCAACCGTTGAATCCTAACCCCGACTATATCGG
>JBCAUA010000022.1:1544918-1558259 GCA_038406235.1 Peronia verruculata | reverse complement strand
CACAGAGAATGGGGGAGATAAAGAGACAGACATACTCACAGAGAAGGGGGGAGAGAGAGAGACAGAGACTCACAGAGAATGGGGGAGAGACAGAGACAGAGACTCACAGATAGTGGGGGAGAGACAGTGTGAGAGAGAGAGAGAGAGGGATACATAGAGCGGATGGTAGACAGAGAGACTGGGGGAAAGAGTCAGATTTCGAGAGAGACTGAGAAATGACAGAGAGAAGAACAAGAAATGTAGTGGGAGAGAGAGAGAGAGGGATAGCTTGGAGAGAGCCAGAGGGAGAAGAGGCATAGAGAAAGTGATAAAGAAACAGAGAGGCAGAGATACCGATGGCAACTGTGAGAGCAAAAGAGAAACTTAACAATGTGAGACACAGAGAGAGAGAGAGAGAGAGAGAGAGATTCAAAAAGAGACAGACGCAGCGATTTGAAAACCGAAAAAGAGAAAGAACAGAACGATCAGAAGGACAGACAGACAGAGAGACAGACAGACAGACAAGACCAGATCCTGAGATCTGAGCTTAACATCCATCTGAGACTGTCCCCAAAGAGTCTACCCATACAGAAGAGGGAGAGAGAGACAGAGAGAGGCCAGGCTATGACTGCATGTATCTATTCATTGGCACCCTCCCCCCCCCTCCACTCACTCCTCCTCTCCCCTTTATTCTCATCCTAGCACAGCTAACTAGCCACTGGTCAACTAACTAGCCACTGGTCAAACTAACTAGCCACTGGTCAAACTAACTAGCCACTGGTCAAACTAACTAGTCACTGGTCAAGCTAACTAGCCACTGGTCAAGCTAATTAGTCACTGGTCAAGCTAACTAGCCACTGGTCAAGCAGGGACAGATAGGCAGATGGCCCACTCCATGGAACTTGGACATAACAGTTTTGTCACTGACAATTCTTTGTGTAGAAACTGGCCAGTTAGATTAGTCAGCTCTCTTAAAACAGAAAGAATGAAAGAAAGAAAGAAAAAAAGAAAGAAAGAAAGAAAGAAGCAAACAAAGACAGAGCAACTAAGAGAGCGAGAGAACGACAGACAGAAAAAAAAAGACAGAGCAAGAAAGAAAAAGAAGAAAAAAGATCAGAAGAAAAGGCAGGAAGAGGACCGGTGAGATATGGCAGGAAAGAAAGCAACAAGTAGAGAACAGCAGACAGAGAGATGAAGGAAGAAAGACAAAAAGAAATAAAACAGCACAAAAACAAAGGTTTGCCGGTAAAATATGGCGAAAAGTGACAACTGACTGACTAGGAACTGAATTGTAACACACTGTGCTGACATCCGTGCTCAACGGGAGCACGTTAGTTCTAGCCAGCTTGGCCAATCTTCAGTGTGTAAGTATCGACCACACGCCTGGCCACTGGCTCTCTCTCCCGCCTCATTTACCAGTGCTACCTACCTACCTAGCTAACTAACTAACTAACTAAACTAACTAAACTAAGTAACTAACTAACTAACAATGAAGCCAACTGACTGACTGACTGACTGACTGACTGACTGACTAACTAACTAACTAACTAACTAACTAAATAACTAACTAACTAACTAACTGACTGACTGACTGACTGACTAACTAAATAACAAAGGGACTGACTGACTGACTGACGGATTGACTGACTGAATAACTAAGTAAGTAACTAACTAATTAACTTACACCACGGCTTTGTAGGTCTGTCTCACCAGCAACACTGTCCCAGCGATACACTGGGGGCTGCCCTCTTCATGCACCTTTCTGTCTCTCATTTTTTATGCACATTTTGTCTGTTTAACCTCTCCTCTTTCTTGCATTTTTTCTTTCTTTCTCGCCCTGGTTTCTTGTTTCTCGCAACAATAACAGTAAACAACAATTACTAATGATAATAATAAAAACATAATAATAACTACTATATTTACAGACAAAGCTTGTACAACATATGAGCTCTAAGCACATGGTAATTAACTATTTGGGGGGGGGGGGGGTAGTGGCTCAATGGGTATGACGTCTGCTCATGGCGAAAACAGGCCGGCATCAGCTCGGGGGTTCCGCATCGAAGTATGACAGGACACGAAGATCGAAAACCCGCATTTTTTCAGTGACTTAACGGTCCCTTGGCTTCCTGCGGGTAGGGAAACACGACGTCCAGCCTTCTCGGATAAGGGTGAATATATTTCGGAGGCCCCATGTGTACCTTACGCACGTAAAAGAACCCTTGACAGTTCAAAATCGATGGAAGAGTAGGCTAAGTGCCGCTGTCCGGACAAAATCTCCAAATCCCAAATGTCTACCCACAAAATTTCTCAGCGAAAATTGGCAACTTCTAAACGTTGAGATAATCCAACTTTCTTAGGATTGAAAGGTTTAAGAAAGAAAAAAATTGCTATTACCCTGATAGACCCAATGAAGACATTCAGGTTGTCCTCAGCTTGCTGAAAAGCTTCTCTGGGTGCTCTAAACTTTATTAAACAAAAAATAACCAAATCGTGATTTCTGGGGACTTGGCCAACTTATACAGGCTCATTGACAAGCAAAAACTCTAAGTAACCGGTAAAAAATTCAAAGCTTCAGGAGGAGAAGAGCCACTGTCCTATGTAGGTGATGCAGGCCCCTGACAAAAGCAAACATAGCAGGCTTTGATCTTTGCCCGCTAAACCATCTTTAAACATCGACAGTCCTACGGGTAATGGAATTAGACTTGTGAATTCTACAGTGACCACGTGACGGTGCTCCGTTTCTATAAGATTGTCAGTTGTCACATACACGTACCTGCCTTCTTGGTCTACAGTGTGGAGTACAATACACAACCTACCAACAATGCATAGATTACAGGCTATAACTGCTCACTCAAATTCTTCAACAACACCAATCTAATAAGTAAGAAGACAAGAGAGGTAAATGGAGTGAACTTCCCTCCATTTTTAACACATAATTTGTTCCCACCAAGCAAACGGCTGAAAATCCCCGTCTAAATTTAGCAGGGGGTACAAACACTTCAAACTGCTCACTACCACTGACATAGAAAAACACACAAAACACACACACACACACACACACACACAAACACGACACACACACACACACACATATAATAATACTGAACGGGACGTGTGACAAATTGTTCTCGGATGTCGTGGTGGAGCTGTAACAAACATCAGTGAGTGTTCTATTTTTAGCAGGGGGTACAAACACTCAGCCGGGGATTTCCTGATGTTTGCTTAGGTGAATATGAACTACATGTATTGATTTACAATCGGCATACAACTGAAACAGATTGGGCATACGGTTTGGTGCAGAAAAAGCAAAACGATAGATTAAACAACCTTTTAACATCAAGCTCTAAAAGTACGCGATTCTGACAGGCAATAGAGGTTGCTGTTGGAATACCTAGACAAAAGCACCATTTCAATTCACAATTTGGAGGACAGTATGTACAAATATTTTTATATCATGGACTTAGGAGGTGAATAAAGATAACTGGGACGATGTTTGTGATGGCAAATTATTGTCGAAGACACCAACATGAAAAAGACGGGCGGAATCAATCAGACGATGTGAGCGAGTACCCAGTGCAAGGCAGGCGCGCTCACCATTCCACCCAAGCACTTCCACAGGCGGAGACCAACCCAAAATCAATGTCAGGGTCTCCGTGGAGATCCGCCCTGTGCTAACAGCTGGCCGGTGATGACTTGTGTAGACAAGCCAGTCCAATCTCTGCAGGCTATTTACTGTGATACTCCCCATGTTTGCAGTGGTGTTTCTCACACAGTTTGGGCTGCACAAGGAAATCCATTGCTCAAGTTCTCTGCTCCGTAAGCGCTGACTCTCAATGGTTTTTTACTCGTGTTCAATTTACGCAGGCAGGCAGAGAGACAGACAGAGGGAGAGAGAGAGAGAGAGAGAGAGACAGACAGACAGACAGGCAGGCAGAGAGACAGACAGAGGGAGAGAGAGAGAGAGACAGACAGGCAGGCAGAGAGACAGACAGAGGGAGAGAGAGAGAGAGAATGAGCAAAGGTTTGGAATCTCTCCCGTGATCACGTGACGCTAGTGATGACTTCTTTTCTCCAACACTGTGAAAGGTCACGTGATGGGAGGACACTCAGTAAACCTGCTGACTGTGTACAACAAAGGCACAGAGCTGTGAATGACGTACGCAATCGATGTTGGCAGTATGAGCTGTATGACCAGGCCTGAGATTTTACGTTCGCCAACTCGCCAATGGCCCCTAAAAATGGTGTCTGGCGAACTTGATTTACGGCACCACTCGCCTGGCTGGCGACATAGTAAAAATTACCGCCACCGGTAGAGATTTCGTACAGTTGTATTTTATTTTATTTTTTTTTTTTAAATCTAGATCTAGATCTAGATCTAAGTAAAAAAAAAAAAAAGAATCTTGGCTCAGATGTGGAGCATGTCTGGAGCTATTATCTATCTCAAGCGGACGACGCGAGTGTCGCGTCGTTTGAACATTGGTCGTTTGAACACTGAGGAAGACTATGATGTTGATCTTTGTGCCTCAAACGCTTAACAGGGACAAATCTTATTATAACACTTTTACCTGGTCACATATTTGCAGTATTGCTGTTATGATATACCTGGGCAGTATATCAATGAAAACAGAGAATTAAGTTGTTTTCTAAAAATAATCAGCAGAAACAGTGTTATTATTGAAAGTATTGTTTATTACTATTATTAGCAATAGTAAGACAATTTAAAATAGAACTGCATTTTCAATCAAAGGGTCCGGCAACCTGAAACATTTTCTAGCAACCTCAACTTCCCACTCCCAGGTTAGGAGCCCAGCTGGCTCCTTAGCCTGGCTTGCTAATTCTCAGGCCTGAGATCTAGATTTAAGATATCTAGATTAAGATCAGTCTAGATAGATTTAGATCTAGAGTCCAGATTTAGATCTATAATTTTCTAGTATCTAGATCTGTTATGTCTAGAAAATCTAGATGCAGTTGGTCTGTAGCTGTAGCCTAGTTGTAACTTAGATACTAGAATTGAACCCATGGCCTCCATGGGAGAATTATGAAATATGACCCTGCAACTTAAAGTGCATACCTGGCGTGCACACCTCGATGTTGATATTTTATTAAACTGAAAGAAAGCCTGTTTTGAACGCATCATTATTATCAAACATACAATTCGGATCAAGCAGCCTTGCTGCGAGTTTATTATTCAGCTATAATCATATGTGTAGAATAACATCAAAAATAATTAACTTTTTTCAGGTTTATATACTTATAAACACAGATACATATGCAACAATTTTGTGTGCCAAATTTGAGATAGATCCATTCAGTAATTTTTCATAAGCCTTTCGTTGGTTTTATTGCAGATTTACATTATCCTGAAAGAGAACCCACTAGGGCCTAGCGGAAGATACTTTAAATAATTATGAGTCAAATCAAAACAGATCTTTATGCAAGAGTTTGTGTGCCAAATTTCAAATGGACCTTCCATGCAACTTCAAGCATGTGCACCTCCGTGTTGATATTTTAGTTGTTTATGCTGAAGGTATCTCAAAGAAAACATGTCTTGAATCGTCATACTATGGACCGTACAATTTGGATCAAGCAGCCTCACTGGTTTATTATTCAATTTTTACCGCATTTGTAGAATAACGTCAAAGATAATAATCATTTTTCGGGTCTATGTACATAGAAGCACAGATCCATATGAAACAATGTTTTGTGCCAAATTTCAGATGGATCCATTCAGCAGTTTTCGAGTCCACCCATTGTGGGTTTTCTTGGCCCAACATTGGGTTGTTGGGCTGATTTTTTATTTGGAAGCAGGTCTTAGAGAGGCAAATTATAGAGAAAAAATTCTGTTTTGCAGCAGAGATTGGTTCTTAAGCAGACCGGGCTCCTAGGTGGTGGGTTCTGAGGTTACAGAAACGTGAAAAGAACAAAGATATATGATGTTTTACCATATCTAAATTGCTGTAATTATTGATCCCGATCATGCTGGATTTCACCATAAATTCCACTCTGGTTTTCACATTGTACTTTCACCGACATATCTTATATTGATATACCATTTACATCTGGGTAGTATATAGATCTAGGCTGGGATATTCTTTCACATTTACTTTCATCAAACTATTAAATAGATTAAGGAATTAATTTTTAATAGTGACTGAATTCTGTACATATTTCCTGGATTTTTACCGTCTTTAGCAATACTTTGCAATTCACACATATGACGAGATATGTATAAATAACTACTGTGTGCATAAATTCTCTGATTGGATACTGCAAAACAAGTCTCAGCATCGGATTCTTCTCAGCATGTAAAATCCCTAATGTTGAAAATCTTGGCAAACTTGCTACTGTTAGTCTTATTAATAATAAATATGAGCATTGTATAACAATTGCACTCATAAGCACAAAAGATGGATTTTTCAACATTGCACACGGTTACAGGGTGTCGAGTTAGAACAACTCACATCCATTGTAGGCCTCATTTTGAACTACATGTGAGTTAATACGTTTTCAGAGCACTTAGTGGATATCTACTTTGTATGTATTGATTGGCTTCAGTGATCAGCTTTTAATGTTTCTGGGATATCTTAATTGAAAGTAATGTAGGCTTCCCTATTCTTGGATCAGGTTTATTTCATGAATTTTGCTTTTCATATAAATTTCATAAATTTTCAGTTCAAATATGAGTTTTTTTGCAACAATAATATAGCCTGCTTTCAAATGTCATTAGTCACTGCAGGTAACATAATAAGATGCCTTTTTTTTTTTTTTTACAGCTAGATGAAGATCTTGATGAACAAGCTATTGTCAGTGCATTTGCACAGCTGGGAGAGGTTGTGGTGAATGTTAAATTGATGAGAGATGCAAAGGATAGTGGCTCGTAAGTAGTTATGCAGAACAGTATTTGAGCTGATAATAAAAGTTATTTTGGTCTTTCTTCAGATATAATGTACATACCATGTATTCTCAAGTTTGTGATACCATTTTTCTGAATGAACTACAGTGGAACCCTTCGATAACGAGCCCCTCTAGAACCCCTCTGTTGCGACTTTTTTCTCAGTGACGGATGTATTTCTCTATGTAAAGTACCCCGGAACAGCGACTTCCCCTCAAACGCGACTTACGACCTATGGTTTTGCACTGTTTTTAAGCAAAATCCCCCACGTGTTATGACCTTTGCTAGGCAGTCTATCATGCACGAGCATCAGCCCCGCGAAACTGAAAGCCCAAGAGGAAGGTCTCCTTCCACTCATAGTACTAATAACTAATCTAGTACTACTAGCAGTAGGCCGAAGATAATGCATATCACAGCGGTGCGCCATCACCAGTGCACGGAATGTACTGTCTAAAAAATCTCGCACTCGGACGAACTGGGGTATTTTATACTAGTTTTTCCGCATTTTGACGTCATTCAGAATGCCGCTGGAGTATAGTTTTCATTCATAGTCCAGCAAAAAAACTGCGTTCTCCCGTCTGTTGCTATGGGCAGTGGTCCTGCCTGTCGCCGTTGCTAAGGCCTCTGTCCGTCAACAATACATGATGTAGCCTAGTCCGGATATGTACTGTTATGTTTTTCACCCTGCCCGTCCCACCCTCACGATAAAAGGTCATTCGCGTGCGCCCGTCATTGATCGCTTGGTCCACGATCACTCGTGTCGTTCCTTTCCGCATGTTGCTGACCATGATCTAAACGATGTAAATCTAGATCAAGATTCATTCTGGGATCTTCCACTCAAAAGTCTGGTCGGATACCGATGACCTACTTAGCTGATGAATACATGTCTTTATGCGTACGTCACTGGACAGAAGACGATGGTCTGTCCATAACTACATTATAACGCGCGTCATCATGTTAACCAACTGATCATGTCTGCTTACTTTATGTATAGTAAACAGAAATTGTTCGAGACATTTCTTTTTGTTGTCAACTTTTTGTTGTTTGTCTTTTTTAGAATTGACGGAAACAACTTGAAGTAGAACCTACAGTAATTAAAAAGATGATTGTTTGAAGAGTTTTGCTCCATTGTGTCATATTAGGGAGTTTGCTCAAAGGACATAACATGTCAGAACCTATAACCCTGAATTACAACTCCCCTCTTATGCGACCTGATTTTGCCTACATTTTGCTAGATCGTAATTAAGGGGTTCCACTGTAGATGATTTTCACAGTTGCAAAGTGCAGATGGCCTACATATAAATGATTAGCTTGGAAAGATTCAGAAACATTGTGCTGTAATAACAATGTCTTTAAAACAAACAAAAAAAAGAGTTGATTCAAAATTTAATGATATAGAATGTTGTATAAGTTTTATAAAGATTAGCAATGAATATTAGCCCATTGAAGACGTAGCTAGTCAACTTGAACTGTGAATGAGAGAATGTAAAATAATGATTGAAAGCAAGTGGATTTTAGCTCTTAGTGAAACGTCTATTATGGCTCTGATCAATACCATTACGTTTAAACAAGCTTCTCAGTAAAAGGCAGTGCTTTGAGATTCTAGCCATGTTTAAATTTAAAATATTGAGTTAATAACTTAACATTGGTGTGCCCGTTACACTTATTTATGTACTTTGATACACTTTTATTTTCAAAATTGTTGGTCATTTAAAGCTTCATGTTGCAATATTATCAATGAAGAAGGTTAGCTTCACCAGATCTTTATTCTCAAAATGAAATGTGACACAATGAAATCAGACTTGTCAAATTTTGAGCATATGGAGATATTGGTATCACTGTAAAGATTATTCATTTCGGGCTCTGTGTATGAAAGAATATATGTTCTATCTTAAGTAGAAGTTGAAATATTGGCAAATAAAGACAATGGGGGTGACCTGTTGCTGCAGCTGAATTTATCGAGAAAATGTCCAGTCACTTTTGTAAATCCTTATGAATCCTTGTTAGGCCATGCCATCAAATTACAATTTTAGGGCTTTTATTCTATCTATTTACGAAAATTGAATGCTGAAATGCATTTTTAGATTGATATAGAAGGGTTTGGTGAAGACAAAAAAATGCTTTAAAATCTGCTCACTGTTAAAAAAAACATATGATTTCTCTGGTCGGCTCAGTTTGACAAGCGTCTGATTTCATCGCATCACGTCTTAAATATACATCGGGAGTTTTAAAATTTTGTTTGGGTAAGTGGGTAAAGTGACTTGCCTTGGATCTATATATAAACACATATTACAATGAATATACATGTATGTCATTTCTGCTTACATCCATTGTCATTCACAGTACAAGGAGAGAGATTTCTTGGAGGGCATTTTAAAATTTTGGAGGAACAGACAAAAGATTCCATTCGATATTGCTAAGTGTTGGTAAGTTAATGAAAAATTTCCTAAATCTGATGTCTGATATATCCTAAATGATATTTATGACTATCTTAAAATAAATATGTCTCGTGGCCAGTCAAAATGAGACGTAAGTCGTTGGGATAGAATCGAGAAATCAGGCTTTGAATGTGATGAGGGGGCTAGATATCAAATTTCTTTTATTTCAGAAATCGAAAGTACATTCATTTCTGAACAAGACAGTGTCACTCATACCCTTGGTTTATAAATATTACTTCATGAAAATTGGGTTTTTGTGAGGTAGGCATGTAGATTTATGCGTTCGACCATTCATTTAAGCTTGATTTTATTGAAATTTTGGTAATTGCTGGAGGGGTCCTCCTCGTCCTGTTAAACTGCAATATCTCTGGCTAGAATAAAGCTAGCTAAGAACTTTTTTCACTACCTGAAAATAAGCTTTCACATGATACCAAAAACCCTATATGGTGAAAAATCAGCATATGTCTCATTTTGGCTGGCTGTGAGACATATGTTATTTGGATAAAGTGAAAGGAGGTTTCCCCACCTCTGTCTCCTCACCATCTCAGTTGGAAGTTGATTGTTCATCATAAATGTAAATAAAGAGTGTGAATGAAACATTTGCATTAACATAATTGAATATTAAAAAAGAAATGCTCAGTATTTTGAACATTTTCCATAAACAATGACAATGTGACATTATTCTATCTTTTCCCGCTTTTAGTTTGAGAAAATGTGTTTCTTTTCATAGGGATCTAAGGTTACGTCAGCAGCTAGGAGTTCGTTATGACTGCAGGCAAAACGTCTATGACTGGGATTACAACATGGAGCTTTTGGAGAGAGGAGTATGCATTTTGTGCATGTCATTCATGGAAAGATCTGTCAATAAAGATATTCATCGATAGTTACTGTTCACTAATCACACAACTGAATCAAACTGCATAATCTCAGCAAGTCAGCCTCGTTAGTTGCATTCCAGGTTTTTCTTTTGAATTGAGCAATGGACAAAATGTAAAGTTTGATCAAATAAAACTGTCTTTGGGGATGTTGAAAAGGCTTTTTTTTGCGCTGAATTTCCTAGAACATCAGTTGAAATAGAGCACAATTTGTGTGATAGAACTCATTTGTTGCCTTTTTTTTTTTTTTAACATTGTCTTGTGGTGTTTTTTTGCACCTCAGTTGCACAGGGACAACATCTCATAATGAATAAAATCTGATCTGTGTTCTGTTATGAAAATTGTATGTTTTTTATTTTATGGTGGTATAAGCTCTTGAGAGCACTTCACTTTCAAATCTAGTTGTTTTACTATATTAAAATATGAGAGTTCTGTAACTAAATAATATGCACTGCTGCAATAATGCATTCAATATTTCCTATACCCAGGGATCCATTGTTTACCTGCACCAGTATAAAAACTGGAGAGAGAAAGGAGTTGCATTTGAGATTCGCGAAGGCACTTATGATGTTCCAAACCGAACACTTGCTTCAGGCATTGTGTTCAAACATGTGAGTAATACATGATTCAAGAAAAAGTTTGTATAATACAGGATGATGGCAAGGTATCTGAAAATTCAGTAGTGCAATTTTTCCTCTAAAAATAATTTCTGCTTGTGCTTAAGAAGGATGAGATGGAAGATTCTGAAGTTAATTTGCAAACTAACAAAACAAGATAATTCGACTGTCATTTTGGATACTGACATGCCATGCCAGAATTAGAGAGAAATAGACATAAAAATTATGTTGACTATAGGTTCCCATGGAAATGGTATGGTATTTGATTTTTAAAATTGAAAAGTTACAAATTTCAAAAGCAAATTGAATTAGCAACAATCGTTTTTCAAAATTGACACACTTGTCCATTGCTGTAGCCTAAAGAAAACTACTTCATGAATTAATTTGCATAGATAAATTTCACTTGTGTGAAACAAATTTGCACTGCAGTCTAAGTAGTTATATTATTGTTTTCTTCCACAGGATGGAGAAAAGTTTCCTCGACGAGGTTTTTGGGGGGATATGATTGTCTCCCCTTACATCACATTTGGCATTGAAACAGAGGAAAAATCTTTCTATCGCAAACAGAATAATCAGCACACCAAAGTAAGAAATGAAAATCATTGGTGCCTAACGGAATCACAAATTCATTTAGTAAATGTATTATAGGTATGAACTGCGGCCAAGTTATAGTTGTATTCTTTCATTTCATCAAATTCATTTTAAGAAAATGTATTTTGGATTTCGTATCCTCACTTTGAGGTGATTGATCTGTCAGTAACATGTAATTTTCAGTTGAAGGTGAAAAACTGAAAATAAATGATGAGTTTAACTTTATTAAGCTTCTATTTGCACAAAGCTCATTATTTATTTTTTTTGTCTTTGTAATATGTAATTTCTTGAAATCCTCACTTTGGAAAAATAATTGTTTTAAAATGAGACAAATAGATTTTGAGTTGCCTTTACAATATATCCCATTTCACTGCTCACACAAAATAATCTTGGATATTCATGGCACTTAAAGATTAATAATCTTAGAATGTCACCCGTTGTCATGCTTTTTGTTTAAGTTTAGAAAGCAATGAACTTTCAGTGTGATTGCTCATAATACTTTTTTTTTTTTTTTTTCTGTCAGTAGAAAGTGAATCAGATTTCAGCTTTCATTTCACTAAATACTGTGTTGTGGGAATCTTTGGATAATAATACAGATGTACAGAATTTTCAGTATTTGAAATAGAATGAAAGAAAAATATGACTATTACTATCCTGTACATTGCACTTCAGCAGTACTGAAACAAACTTTGAAGCACTGTTGCATGAATTACAAAAAAAAAAAAAAAAGAAAGAAAATATGCAAATCTTAAAATGTGATCTTGTGTAAAAAAAATGGTTGAAATACTGATAAATCTATAAGAGCATATGAGGAAAATGTAAAGTAGATATGAAAGACAACATCAATAAGTTCTAGAACTTATTTCTGCTTATGTGCAAATTTTTTACCAGTATGAGAGCGTCTCAGGTTCTGAAGCACATTGATTGTCCAAGTGTTGTTGAAGATGGCATAATTCTCCAGATATCCATATGGGAAAAAATCTGCATTTTCTAAATCAGTTTACATAATTTAGTCCTTGGGTTTATAACAGGTGGCACCAAATTAGGTGGTCTTCCAAAATAACAAGAAAGTGTTTCTCCTCTTACTTTCATTGTTAGATTCAGTGTTCAATTAATTATTTGGAATTTTTTTTTTTCTTATCATTTTGGTGAGTTATGTTCATAGATAGATGATCTCTTGAAAAGGTATCTTGACACATTCTACATTTTTGAACTTTTTTTAAAAAATATTTTTTTTCCTTCAGACAGCAGAGGATGTTTCTGAGTTCAATATTACATCTTTGTTATATGAAATTGCCAACAATAGCAAGTATGAACTTCCAAAACCAGAACCCAAGGCTGATCAGGAAGATGTCAAGGAAACTGCCAAACTAGAAGGTGATGTATAAATTTCAATATTTTCACAGCAGTTTTTGGTCAGACTTTTAACAGAATATACTGAATTGTAAGCTGTAAATGATAGAGATGCGTTCTGGCTTTAAATAAGTTGGCATAATTATATTGATCAAATTGGACCATTTGTAGTAAGTTATCAAGATGTTGGGTTGTGTTGTGTTGGGGTTTAATGACACATCAGCATGATTACAGCTTTATTGTGTCAAGCACTGTAAGATACATTTAAACGTCAAGAAGAAGAGAGGAAAGAAAGCAGACAGAAGAGAGGAGCAAGGAGAGAGAGAGAGAGAGAAGAGATGTCACCCGTGGAACGTCAAGGATGGCATTCCATACGAGACACCCCACTGATGATGGGCTATCACTGCCTGCAGGTGGGAATAAAGGAGGACCTACTTATGAACCTTGGACCCACGCGAGGGCTTATCAAGATTTGATAAGTTCATACACAGAGCAGTGTCATACTCTCTCTACTGAAGTTTTACGAGGGCAGGCTGATAATTAAGTTCCGTTTGATCATAACTCAGTCAATTTTCGTCACATCGACCTAAAATTTC
>JBCAUA010000022.1:1533183-1544818 GCA_038406235.1 Peronia verruculata | reverse complement strand
TTTGGGGGGGGGGGGGAAAGAGAAAGAGAGGAGGGAGGGAGGAGAGAAGGGAAGAGAAAAAAAAAAATCATAAAAGTCAGCTCTATCTTTCAGATCACGTGGTGTTTTGACTATATCTCCGCCAAATACATAATAAAGATATGAAAAAAAAAAAAAAAATCATTTGTTCTATGCAGTGTCTGACATAGTGCTTTTATGTATTTGTGTGTATGAAAGGGAGACGGGGACCGAGAAAAGGCGGAAAGTGAGAACAGTAGACAGATAGACAGAGCAAATCATGCCCACAGATCTTTAGAAAAAACATCGACAGCCTGTCACAACCTCTGCCAATCATTCGTTTAATTGGCGGGTGTGGGTTGGGGGAGGGGGGGATATCAAACTTTCTCCTTCGCACTAAACACGACAGCAGTGTTGTTGTTGTTGTTGTTAGTGTTGATGTTCTTGTTATTGTTGTTGCTGTTTTCAGACCTGTGGTGGTACCGAGGTAGGTCTCATTTGTCTGTTCATTTCTCTGCCCCTACTCCTCCAAAGTCTTGAACGAGCTGTCCAAGTTGTAGACCACGCTTGAACTACGGTGGATATTAATCATTACTTATTCCCAAGCAGGACGGGGGTGGATAAAATAGTGGAAGATGTCGCGGTTGTTAACGTTTCACAACTTTCAAGGTGATGACACTTTGAAGATAGGGCAGTCAACGCACAGGTGCTCACTCGAACAACTTATTAGTATAGAGAGAGAGGGGGGGGGGGGGTTCAGAGGGGAATTTTGCGTGGAAAAATGAATTTAAGGAAAAAAAAAAAAAACGGAAAAAAGAAAAGTCCGCAACTCAAATTCAATAAATAAATCGACAGACTGATAACAAGAAAAACTTCATAAATCATATATTTGAAAAAGAAAAAAGAAATACTCAAGTAATTCGGTAAGATTGTGAAATCTGAGAAGAGTTTCAGTAATTAATTTATTCATGAATTAATCAATATTAAGGTTGGGGTGCTCATTATGTAACATTGTACAAAAATGTATAGCAAGCTATGTACACAGAGTCACTAGAAGGTAAATAGTAACAGTATATAAATAATATACAGATGACCGAGTGGAACCTGGGCAAACAGACCAAATCCTTCATTCAGGCGACCGATGACTGAAAAATCTGGATGATTAAACAGGGGAATGGAAAAAAAAAACAAAACAAAAAAAAAGGCAACAAACAAACAAACAACAAAACAAAACACACACAAACCAAAATAACTGGAAAATAACATGCCTAAATCAAATAAGGGTTAATGGAAGGTTTCAAACATAGTTTATAACCAAAACTGACACAATTACTCAGAAAATTTCTTAGCGCAATTAAAAAGATACAATAAGAAAAAAGAGAGACAAGAAGAGGAAGAAAAAGGACAGCTGGTATACAATAAAACAGGGAGACAAAAAAAAAAAAAAGGTCTAAAGTAAACTTTGCTATGGTAATTATTTTGTTCAAAATGATGAATCAGGGAGAAATGCGGTGAAAAAAAAATCTTGATGAGCTTGCATCAATCATATTTATTCAAAAGTTTTGAGTTGAACAACTTACTATAGAAGTAGAATGGAAATGCTTCGAATTGAAAGAGGAGCTTGTGAAAAATGCGAGGAAGGAAGTAAGAAAAAGTCATCTCCGGATCAGTGGAAGATTAATTCAAAAAGAGTTGATGGCTCAATGCAATGCTAAGTTGATTATCTACAACATGTCAGAGTCAGGGACTATGACTGTGAGCATGGGACTGGTGGAAATGTGGGCGATGAGCGAGCGAGCAGGCAGTCAAACTCACCCTGAGGAAGGGATGTCACAGTCACACATCAGTTTACAGACACGACAGGCAGACAGACAGACAGACAAAAGAGCATGGTGGGTCCAGCCTGAGTGAGCAATAAACTTGATCATGCTCAGATGATGATGGATTCATAAATTACCAATGTAGAGAAAAAAACAACAACAGTCAACTAATTTACTAGCTGGCTTAAACATGTTCTTTCATTCCATACAGATATCGTAGTAACTTACAACTCTGAGACTGCTGTTTTTAACAGATAAAATCTTTCACAGTGCCGAACATGAAAGGACTAGGCCTGCATGAGTTGAAAGAGGTAGAACTGGACTGGAGCTATTGTAAGACAGAAAACAGTTGAATTCTTTAATGTCTAACTTAAATCTTATAACACTGAAAACAATTCCTGAAATACTAATCAAAGTTTGTTATACTGTTACAAAACACATGTCTAAAACAAAAGAGTTATTTTGTATCACCCTGATACATGCAATTCCCCATGTACTTGCACTGGATTTCTATCAGGCCCATGTTCCTTTTGTCTAATTGCTAAAACCAGTGAACAAGGGACAAACGTGACCAGAAAAGTACTTAGTGATGGACACAGTGTTTGGATATGTTCTTACAGACCATTTGACAGCATTTCAACATTGTACTTAACACTCAGTAATGATTCAATACAATTCATGAGGAGAAAGTGCCCCACAGATGAACTGTTCATCAATTATAATGATAATTATCAGAGTTTAGGAGCAATATCAAGGAATATCTACTCACACTGGGTTAATATATTACATCTGATGGGTGGATTGAACTGGGGTGTCTCTACAACACTGGACAATCTTCTGCACTGAGAATCACATAATGTTTCTCATTCCATTGACTTATGGCCAGAAAATTTAAGATTCAAGAGACAGTAAAGTTGTTTAACTCAGATTGGTGTTGGAAACAGATTCTATGAGATGCTACATCATGTTGGAGGCATTAAGCTTGAGAACGAAACAGAAACCTTCAGAGCAAATCAAACCAGTAAACCTGTGATGAATACTGCATAAATCTTTCAATGAAGTCCCCCTTAATAAAGAATTTGTAGGACTATAATAGTTCAATTCATAACAATCGGCAATTGTGCATCAAACGAAAAACATAATATATCCAAGGTCTTCAGATTTTAGTTCTTATCTTATAAAAGTAATAATATCACCATGCCAACAAGTGTTCCAATTCACAATCATAAGAACAATAATAATAATTATGGTATTTTAGAGTAAACGAATATTTCATATGAGACTGCATCTTCTGTGTCCTCATAAAACATCAAGAACTTGAATAATCACAGAGTTGTTTAAGATATCACCTCCACTCTCTTCACTAATTCTGTAAAACAATTTATTCCCATAGTCCAAACTCCCCAGTGTTATGGTAGCTAAGATCTGGCAGTCATGGCACTTTGTATCTCACTCAGCATTGGGTATCACAGCAGAAAATAAGTAAGGTTTGACCCCTTGTGCTGTCTCCATACACAACAAAGACCATACAATCTCAGACTTCTTATGCCATGCACTTCACAAAGCCAAGACAAAATCATTTCTTGCACTACATAAAATTCTGCCTCCTCGCCATTCAATTTCTGTCTGATTCTTTCAATCATTTAGAACCAATTGCTCTTATAAGAGCAAACTAAGTATAGCTCTGAGATCATGATTCTACAATCAATTAACCAGATCAAAATAATTTAAAAAAAAAAAAAAAGAGGCAGGCAAGGTAAACTCTGAAAACCTCAACATCTAATACTTGCAACATGTACTTTCTAGAAAAGGCCACATAAGATTTATGGTTTTGCTCACCATAAATTATAAAATGAACATCTTCACGATTGGAAACGGTATGAGAGAGCTTTACCTGTAACCTAGGCATGCTAGCTAAGGGCTGAGGCGATCACATGGGATAAACAAATAAAGGAAATATAGTACTGAGAAATCAGAATGGCTGTAACTTAAGTTTTCATGTCCTTATACTTTGCCAAGAAAGCCAGGCTGCTAAGTGTGATCCTGGTAACCTTGAATTATGAAGACAAGATAGTTGAGGAAGTTTTTTTGTTCTTTGTTCTTGCGAGGGAAGAAAACAGATCTACATTATGAGTGAGACAACATGTTGCATGATGTTTTCTACAACTGAACTGGCATGGCTAGAAAATATTTCTGATCTACATTTCCATGGAATTCCGCAATAGACAAAAAGAGTATGGATGGACTGATGAGGTGGGATACTAGGATCTGGCAGTTATTTTGAACATACGACTTGACAGAAACACTCTCTGGGATACACAAACCTGGGACATGATGCATCAAGTATTAATCCCTCTAACAATATCATGTGGTAGGGGAGGTAACGTAGGGTGACACAGTGATACAGGTGGATGATTGTTGGGTTGTAGAGATTCTGAGTGAGAGCAGACAGTGGTTGAGATCTACTGTGGACTATGGACTTCTTGGTACTGGAGGGGTGACAAGCAGTGAATCAATGGGTCAAATGGGTATATACATATACTATAACATGATATATGAATGAAAAAACAGTTCCATAAACACAAATGGACGCATTCACTTCAAATATCTGGCAGTCAAATTTAGCCCTATTATTCTCTACAGTGAACAAACAGGTAAACAATGCATACAATGCATATCATTAACATGACAACTATTATGCATAAATGTACCAGAACTCTGAACAAAATTAAAACAAAAAACCAACAATGTGTTAAAAACATAACTGTAACATGAAAAAAAAATTGCACTTCAGTGTTAAAGCTATTCTATACATTTGCAGAATCAGACATGAGGAAGGATGAACAAAAAACAGGAACATAAAAAACAAAACAAAACAAAAATAAAAAAAAAAAAAAAATGGCAATATTGATAAAAATGTTGAATTATGCGAAATGACATAAATATCATGACCACTGGTGGAGTTGCGCTAGTCAGAGAGACAAAGCTAGGATGAAGAGAGAGGTAGCTAAGATGGGTGGAGATCTACATGTCCAAGAAATGAATCAATACTGTTCAGTACTGTCCAGCGACTTGCATGTCAGCCACTGGTGTCATAAACATGAGACAAGGCCAAAAACAAGAATGAATCAGACTGACTGAAACTGGTTGGCGGTCACACACACATAGACAGAAAAAGCTTGGCTGACTGCACCAAGGTGGGAAAAGCCAAGAAAATGCAGCATGAGACCAGCTGATGGTCAAACTGAGTGAGTGAATGCTTCAGACATTCATGCACACAACTCATCACTAGCAAACACTCACAGTCACACCACTGGGTCTCAGATTTTCTCAAGCATAACAAACCATAAAAGATACCATTCATTCAAACACTTGCTGAGCAAACCAAAGTCAGGATTCAAGGGTTATCTAGTTATCTTCAAATTATTTTGAATTTTCAGAGTCACTGGCAGAAAATACATGTGTGAGACAATGTCAAGATTACAACCTGTTGAAAGGGGGGGGGGGGGGGGTCAAAAAGCAATGACAAGAGTCACTGGCACAGCTTTTCTTTCTGGAAGAAAGATGAGCATCTGCATCCAGATCTACCCTTACAACAGTTTTGACAAGTGGTTGAGTCCATGCCTGTATGTATGTGAAATATTCTATCTCTGGCCAGAACACTGTAAGTTAAATTGTGTAAAATTCCAGTTTAAGCGGAAGTTTGGAAGTTCTTGCAGCTTCATTATTTCATGTTTCCAAATAGCAGCTCCACTGATTCCTCGTAATGCATAGCTTTGAATTTCACTTTACTTTACAAACTCTTGTAATGTGCATCTAGGAATGCAGATTTTACATAATCCATTCAGTCATAATGAACACTTTGCATACTGCAATCCCTTAATACCTTAATAATGTTTGTATTGATCTACTGCCTCCATTGGCAGGTTATCAAAAGACAAGACTAAAGCTTAAGCTATCCTCCTAAGTCTGATAAATAGAGCTTCCTTTCTTCTTGAGCCTGACAAATGTGCTGTCTTCTTAACCCTGGAAAACACACACAAAAAAAAATATCTGAATGTAAACTGAAATTAAATGCTAGCGGCAGTGCCTTGCAGCTCATGCTTCTTCATCTCTCGATGCAGTCTTCAGAGCTATGAGTGAGTTATTGCCCCAGCAATTTCACAGATTCAGTGTTAGGCATACTATCTGTGGCATATGAAACTTTAACGCAAATTGCAAAGAGCACATATATTTAATATATAGGTTCATATCTATAACAAACTTCTCTAAAATGATCCTTATGTATTCCTGAATGATTTCTTCATTAGCAATGTACAGTGACAGTATGAAATATCTCTAATTCTGTAGATGAATTTAAGTGGCTACCACAAGACAAAATAAATGCAACTTAATTGCCTTGTACATTCCTATACATATGTAAAATGTGATCTCGTATAGTCAATGCATGAATAGTTGAATAAGTCTTTCCTTGCTGTTGATTTATTTCCCTCCAAATGCCAAACAAACTGTAGTGGCAGCTAATAGATAAAAAAAAAACAACAACTAAAGCGATGGAGATAGCTACTTCTTCTGAGCTTAGCAGCTAATACTGTCCATGAGCCATATCTACAGGGAACAAAGCAGAAAACAGTTCAGTCATAGTCAGAATCACGGTGAATCCAAATTAAATGAAAAGAGTCTATGAGTGTTCAGCCATTAATTCTTATTTCACACATATACAGATGGTAGGGTAAAAAGGGATCAGCACAGATGCAAAGAACCATTGTCATTTCCACCAGTTGCAAAAACTTATGGATGGTCAGTTAGACAAGTTTTATGGTCTGCCAATTCTGAAGATGGCCAAACCATGTAACATGTGGGAGATTTAATAAATTCATTAAATTTAATATTTTTACTTGACAAATACACCAGTATAAACTGACTAAGACAAGAGCTTAATAGTTTTCTCTGATTGTAGTATTAGTTATAGACACGTGAATCAATTTTTTAAAATTACATTGTCTTGTTAACATCCTTTGCATTGTGATTGCGATAGTGACATTCACAACACTGTTGCATCCAGTATCTCCAGAGAAATCATGAATCTCATCTTCAATGACTACGACTGGAGCACAACAGACTGTAACAATCAGCAAACACACAGTGTCATGTGGAAAAGTCAATCAAAGAGTTATAAGAACCCGGTGGAGGAAGAGAGAGTGAAGGAGAAAAATAAGAAAATTTAAAAAAAAAGATGTTAGAGAGAGAGAAAGACAATGCTAAAGATAATGATCTTGTAAGAAAAAACTGACCAATGTCACACAGAATCACTGCCTAGAAACACTTCGGGACTGAAAGACATTATTTGTATGTACATGAGACATTGATCAACACATTGTTTTTGTACACATTTACATTTGCTGACAAAGAAAAACAACAAAAAACCCCCCCAACAAAACAACAACAAAAAACAGTCTTGAATTTGATGTGCTTGCACCTTCAGTGAGTCAACAGGTCCTTGCACCGAGATTCAACACAGGAATCATCGGGTCAAGGTGACCTTTATGTCATTCATACAAAAATTCAACCATACCATATACTTTGTCTATGTCAAACCATAAATCTTTATCTATTAATCAAACCTGGTCATACAAAACAAACAAGATATAGTATAAATCAGATATTGTTATCACTTAAGCTGTTACTTATCTGTCAGTCATTCACATATGCTTAACATTTGCAAACAAGAATACCATCGTAAAAGAAAAAAGAAAACACTCAATGGCATCTGCAAGCAGCAATTACAAACACAGTTACAGTCCAGTATATAAACAAGTTGCTGTGTGATAAATTTCTAATATCACTAAGCTTGTGCATGCATTCCTGGGAAATTTGATGTAAAGCAAACCTACATGGATGGGATACTTTCTGGAGATGAGCAGATCTAGTATAAACTCTGTCTGAACCCTGGTCAAACATAAAAAAACAACAACAACAACAACAAAAAACCCACAAAACTACACACTATGCTTTCTATACCTTTGCCCCCTGACCTGAAGCCATCTATCTGTCACTAATAGATGAAGAGAACATGCAGACTATAAATGCTTTTCCTAGCAGTATTCAAGGTTGGTATTTTTCCACCCACATGACCTTTTTTTCTTTCTTTTGTCCTTTCTGCCACCTGTGGATGACCACACCTGTCCATGGCTATCTTGTCTTCCTGCTAACCCATTTCTCAGCTAATGTGACTCTGACTATCTATACTTTATAGAGGTGTTGTTTGCATGAACTTATTCCCAACAAGAGCTGATGTGATATAAGATCATTATTCTAATTCCTCCAATTCCAGGAGAAAATGGGTGAAATAATGTCCAATAAGTGTCATATTACTGCTTCTTTCAAATACGTGGCAAGCTTGGCAAATGTTTCCTGCAAATCTAACTATGTCAAGGCTGGTGTATGACCTGAGATGGCACTGTTGGCACCTGTCATCTGAGAAAGATCAATAACTCTCGCCCAGCTTATTATCGTTTGTTCCCCCTGTCTCCTGGGACTGGCAGTGTGGAGTAGCTGCCCCTGAGGAGACGGTCCGCTTGTGGCAAATGTCCCAAGCAGGACAGAGCGCTGGACGGCTACAGCACATTGGCTGACCACACAGGTGGGGGCGTTTTGAGTTCTAGCCAAATAGAATGGTGGCAAGTTGACACCGGTCAATCTCTAAAGGCAAGCCTAGGTGGAGAATCTGGCGCGACCCCATGCCTGGGGAAGGGAGATTTTACCACCTTTTCTCATCTATCACTTGATGGATTGGGTAACACCTGATATTTGCAGACGAAGTGCACGGGATCGAGCAAACACAACTCTATACATAGAGATGACATTTATAGACCATAAGGATTCAAAATTGACCATTCTGCTAATGCGACAGCATGTCATTTGTGCGTGCACTCTAGATCAGACTAATTACATAATACAAAATTCTATTTATGAGCGGCAATTCTTACATGCAAATGTCAGTTCAGCTGACTGTGTTTCTGGGATATTCATTTATCCGAAGTCTTCACTTAAAGTTCTTCCTTATTTTTTATTTTTTTTTTCACAAGACATGTTCTGAAAACGAGATATTCATAGGAATAAGTTCTTTTCATTGAGTTTCGGAGTGAGCAAACTTTAACTACTGCTACAAATGGCTTTACTATGCTTACTGCAATATTATATGCCTAGGCAAATGGAATCATGAAAATGGGGATGGTGCAGTATTTGTCTGAGAACGGCCGTTCCTTCGTTTATGTCTATTTTCACTGGCATTAACATTTACAAGAATCAGCAAGACAAAGACCGCACGCTAGAGAAATACATAAAAACGCATTCTGGAATTGGCAGATTACTGAAATTTAAGCATGTATGGAGTGCAGCAGATGTAGATGATTTTCAAAAATTGGGATCGACTTGATAACTATATATAGACACACCAGCTTAACTTCCAGCAAACTGTGATGAGAAACCACAAAACAATTATGGAAAAATGTTTTAATCACTAAACCCAAAAGTCAACTCTTGTTCCCTGCCGACCAGATATGTTGTGGCTTGGTTGCCTAGCAACCTTTGGGTAGCCGTAAAGAGGGAGCTTCACGCAGGACCGACTGATGATAGCCAGGGAGAGTTTCAGATTCATCATCTACAATGCAGTTTTGAATGAGTCAAACAGGGACATCGGGGCTCATTGTCTAGTCTGACTGCACTGCACGCGTTTCAAGGCTCACACAGATTAACCCACAGCCTGCAGCCTCGCCTACCCATCAATTTGTTATAGGTAAACGGTTCTATCACTATTGTCCTCAGTTAAAAAAAAAAAAAGGTTTGAAAAAATTGCACGGTTTCATTTTATATCTCATGGGAGATCTTGATGAGACTCGTACATAGTAAAGAGTTGCGGTATGTGGGATGTAATGGAGGGAGATGCCCTTGGCGTCTGGAAGTTGGTTAATACAAACCTTTTCATTTTGTATCAGTTCAAACTTGGCATTATGTAAAGTGTTTACACATTACACGGACTAGGCACTAGGTAGAGAAAACACACACACACACACACACACACACACACACACACACACACACACACACACACACACACACACAAAAAAAAAAAACACAACTCTTTTGCATAACAGGGAAACTGGTATAGACATGGAGATGGTCAAAGTCGACTTCCCAGTGATTGTTTCATAAAATTTTGTACAGGTATTCCCTTTCGTGGCTGTTCACTAGCCGAGACAGATGTGCAAATTAACCTACTTGTGTTCATGATGGACTTCTATTTGCCATCTAAGTTCACCACTGGTCGACTAAATGTCGAGCAAAAGGCAGCATTTGCTCTATTTCCTTTTTTTAAATATTTTTTTTTTTACATTTACCGTCAGTGGGAGTAAGGAATCTTCACTTGTTGCCCATATTTTAACATGCCGAGTTCTTGTCTCTCTCTCTCTCTCTCCTCGGTTGTTTCTGCTGTTTGCACCAAATATAAATATAAGCATTACACATGAAGCCGTCCTTGGTACTTTAGCACCAGTTCGTACAAGACCGGGCAAACAAAATGTTCTCGGTTACCTCCAGTGAGAACTGTCACCAGGAATTCACCTTTGGAGTTCAACAGTCACACACTGTTACACCTAGGGGGGGTACAGATAGATGTAAATCTAGTCTCTGGCAGAATTTCTTCAAAGTTCTCCCCTCCTTCTTTTTTCCATTTCTCTTCTCTCCCCTTCCACTACCCCTTCTTCCTCCTTAATCCCCCCCCCCCCCCGCACACATCACCCATTTCCAACTTCCTACTTCGTTCAAGGAAGGCCAGAACTACACACAAAATCTGGCAAGTCCTTGAGAAATTGGACAAGAAGGTCCTGCCAAGGGACTTGGTGAAAATACACATCATCCAGAAAATAGAGGCTTGGGAATAGACCATTATATGTATGTAAAGCCATTCTGTCCTCTCAGCAAACCACCACATGGAGTGCAAACACACAAGTTAACATTTTGCACATCAGGAGGTGATAGGCAGATGTTTGTACTCCAAGTACGCTACATTATCTCAATGCTCAGGAGAAATTTTGCTGGTTCAGATCCAGGCTGTGTTAGTCCTAACTGAGCGACAGCCAGGGAGATGAAATTGGCGTCAGGTAATCAGGTCATGTATTACAGTAAAGCGGATATTATGTGGATTTGCTGCAGTTACAAGGGGCATTTATCCAGTGCCACGGCTGCTTTGTACTCACACCCACCTTCATTTAACCATACCACTGGCTCCTGGCACACTCACACACCGCTCTCCCCCCTTGTTCACACCGTACACTTTCTCCTACCATCTCATCTCTCCCACCCACCCACTCAAACGCTGATCCCAGTTTGTCCGTTTCTGGCATATTAACTGTGGCCAAGCTTTGTTCAATACTGACAGACAGGCAAGCAGTCAGCACACAGTGTGGGGCTCTGGGGGGCTTGCAATTACATGTACATGTACATTATTCACATATCAAAACCCGGTCTGAATCCCCCACCCCCTTCCTCTTCTTCTCCTGCATAGTATTATTATATCAACAGTCTGGTCTGGCATATAACTGAGAGTAACCAACAGTTGTGTTTTAACACTGGGCTGTCCAACCACCTGATACACAGACAGCGCTATAGAAATTCCTGTGCTGTAGGATGGGATATGGACGGATGCTAGGACTGGAAGAGAAGGAGATTTAGTACAAAGAAATCCTGATATCAACACAATTGCTTTATCGTCTGATACAATGTGGGTTTAGTTGGGGGGGGGGGGGGGGGGGGGGGGG
>JBCAUA010000022.1:1517681-1533083 GCA_038406235.1 Peronia verruculata | reverse complement strand
GTGTCAGTGGGTTTACAACAACCGTAGCTTTTCATCTGAGGCAAAAACAAAAAGAAACTTGATACCACAAAATGATGCTGCACTACCCCTTTAAGGGGCGGGACCTCCTAAAATGCATCAAATCTTGGGCCTGATGTTGATCGATGATTCAACCGAAAGAATGAAGGCAAGAGAGTGAGAGACAAATGAGGCAGGGAGCGATCGAGCCGAACCTTCTCCACAGACCGTTGCCAGGCCAGACTAACCCACTATAATATAACCCAATTCAGCGCGGAGAGATTCAAAGGCTGTCGCAGTTTAAATTAACAAAGTACTGTCAGATTTACGGGCTATGCCTAGACGATTGGTAATTTATGTCCAAATCAATTAAGGGATACTAATGTATATAATTTCAACCTAGGCTTCTGGCACTCAGAGATAGGGGATGAGTGGTGACGTGTGTAGACAGACAACAACGACGCGAGCAGGATGTCAGGACGAAAAAATGTAATCAAATTTCAACCTTGACTGACTGTTGAAAATTACTACAATGTGATCTCCCTCTGCCCTAAATAAATAAATAATAAATAATATAAATAAATAAATAATAAATAAATAAATAAATATTACATTCCCTATGACTCCTCAGGTACTACTGCACATGACATTCAGGGTACTCGGAGCATTTCCAAACATCCAAGAAGCCAGCATGGACACTGCCCCGATCAATCTGAATACTGATCACCATGATATTAAGAGTGGAGAAAGGGTTGGGCGGAGAGAGCGGTCAAAGATATGAAAATAAGAGAGGAATGAGGTAACTATTTTAATTCTACCTATTCGACTGTGGCCCAGACCTATTATAGTCCCTAGAGAATTCCATTTCCTTATATTATCCTTGTGACTGCTTTCCACACTATCATCCATCCAGCTATCTACAGTCTACATATAATTTCTCTACATCCTCCCTGCCCTCAGCCTCCTCCTCGGCCGTGCCCGGCTTTTCATTTCTTGATAACCATCGCCATTTATTGATCAGGAGCCCGTAAACAGCGTCCTATCATAGCTCTAGCACTGCACTCAAGTTTGCCCACAAAAAGCCGAAAGTCAAGTTTGCCTCCTTTTTTTTTTTTTTTTCTCCCTTAAATGTCATTACTGAGGTTTATTAAGACGAATTATCTTATCTATCTAGATCTACTAATTATCACAAGCACTTCACACTTTGTGAGAAATATGTAGGTCACGAGCCAAGGGTTTCCGCTGTGCCCGATCTTGACACAAGTTTACAATTCCATTTCTTGAGTAAAAGGTGCCCCTCAAATCATCATCGATTAATTTCCTCCAATGGATTCGTGGCTTGTTCCTTATTCCCTCCTAAAAAAAAAACTATTCTCGTCCCAGGGCCTACATTCCTTGTGCAAACACGAACTAATTTCCAGAAAATGGCCTTTGATCAAACGTGAGCAAGTCTAGGTATGGAATTCAAAAAAAAAAAAAAAAACTTTACTGTTAATTTCGGCGTTTCGCCAGCAAACATCATTGCACATCGATTTCTGACTGCTGAGACTAGCTCTAACCTCTCGCCCCAATCATTACTTTCTCCCCAGCAAAGGACGCCGCCCGTTGGCAAGAGCCTGTAGTGTGGTGATCGTACAGCAGGAGATCTACAACAGCGGCCTTGACATCGTCATTCTTTATTTATTGAAAAGGGTAGCTAAACAAGCTCTATGACGTGGGCATTCTCAAAATCTGAATGAGCACCCATGTAGGCTTTCACATAAATAACTGGTATCACTAATGATGAAAAAAAAAAAATGAAAAAAAAAGTCTTAGTCAACACGCTTTCTTTCCTCAATCTACAGACATATAATAATATAGCCATATAGAAATCTTGATACGAATTTACGTCATCAAAGCACTGTTTGTTGGATTTGTGTGTGTGTTTGTGTATGAGTGTAACAACAAACAAAAACAAAACAAAACAAAACACGATTTTGGAACCATATCTTCAGCCTGTGCGATTTTTTTTTTTTTTTCGTTGTCATTGTCCATCCCCAAAGTTTATACTACAAATTGTGGGGAGAAAAATATCTATTTAAAAAAAATCGAAATGAAACTAAATCTTTCATTTAAAAAGGAAAGAAATCAGTCATCTGTGTCCAAATATCTCACAGTTAATGCCACTTGAAACTTGAATACAATGAGATTGACCTGATACATTTCTAAGTGGAGATAAGTTCGGTCGTTGCAGAGTGAATGCTCTGTTGTTCATGACTGATGCACAAACTGTTGTCCGCATTGATCCAAAATGAAAAATAAATAAATAAATAAATGTGTCCCAATAGACAATAAAGCATTATGATATCCTATCTAATGGTACTTTATCTGGTCAGTAGTGTGAGATCTAGTCAAAATTACAAACACACTGCAGAGCCCTAGGAATAACGTCTAGCCAAAATTGCCGCGCATTTTGGCAATGCTATTTTCCAAATGAGACCAAGTCTAAGCCTATCAGACACGCACGCGCGCGCGCACACACACACACACACAATCACACACACACACACACACACACACAATCACACACAATCACACGCACGCCATGAGAGCGACCCTTGCAAATTTCACGCCTGATTACACCGGAATGGAAGTCGGATTTTATCTGCTCCTCTTGCGCTATTCCCCCCCCCCCTTATTTTTTCTGTAAGCTGTACCAATATACATGGAGAGAGATTTTGACCTGGAGATATAGCCCTTACAGACAATGAAGGTGTGTAATGGCTGACTGACCTAAAACGCCGCAGATCCTTTACTGCCGTCTTTATACTAACAACTAGCAACACAGAAAAGCTTGAGGTAAATAAATGCATTGCAACTGAATATAAATAAATGAATGAATGTATAAATAAATAAATGAATGAATAAATAAATGAATGAATGTATAAATAAATAAATAAATAAATAATAAATAAATAAATAAATAAAAATGACTATGTATATTTTTTTCTTCATTTCTGTCATGTTGAAATATATGCACATTGTAACATGATGTGTCGCTTTGAAATATTTAAAAAAATTTTTGGACGATTACATTTCTTTATATTTTCTGACCTTAATCAATGTAGACCGAGAAAGCCGTTGGAAGAAACACTGTCTTTATATAAAAAAAAAAAAAACGTGTCGATCAAGCCTCTTTAAACAATATGGTCGAGTATGAGGAATAGGCACAGTGATGTTTTCTGCTTATATATTACAGAATTTGCAATGTTTGCAACCACTAATTTGTCTTCTCCACTTCTCTCTCACCCTGCTGGAAAATAGACTAAATCATCCAAATATCATATCTTATTCTGATGGTAATTCCTCTGCTCATAAATGATTCAGGAGCAGGAAAAAAAGAAACTGTGCGGTACCAAGAAAATGTTCCATTCTCCCTGGAGAAATGGAAAACGCACATATACACACAGCGACAACTAAAACAACAAAACAGAACAACAAAATAAAATCACAGAGCCAGTAGAAACATCCACATCCCGTAGTACCTTTGGAAGCGAAGATAAGGAAGGGATGGGGGAGGGGGGGGGGAGGAGAGGGATATCCTCCCTTGGGAGGAGACTCCGGCGCCTTCCAAGTAATGATCTCTGGGTAGCCATAGGTCCGAGCTGTCCACGAGAGGGTGCGAGACATGAGACGTGCCAGGCAGTGGAGGACTGGGCGAGAAACAAACAGCACTGCGGGACCATAAAGGCAGAAAACAAACTTGTAGACCACACCTGATTGACTTCTTGTCAAGGCTTATTCCATCGATTACAACATGAGTGTTCTAGGGAAAGCGACCCCGATTCTTTCACTGACGGCCGACTAACTCGGCATGGTCAGGGGTTATTCTCTCACGCTCTCTCTCTCTCTCTCTCTCTCGCTCACTTTCTCTCACTTTCTCTAACTCATTCGCGTTTTCTATGCTTTCTTTCTTTCTTCTTCTTTTTTTTTTTTTTTTTGTCTCATGTTTAAATTATAAACATACACGTATTTGATAACAATCTACTACTTCTGATTCAGTGAGCATACGACTTTGTTGATACCAACATCCCATCAAAATTTGTCTTGTTGTTGCGTCAACCATATGTTTGATAAATAGTATCACCGTTAATTCAGAACTTTCCCTCCAACTTGTCTCCTTCCAATTATGCCTTGTTCGGTGTATCTACTAGATATCATCTTGCACACAGTTTGTGGGTCCACTCGAATTTCTTCTTGTCCCATTTCTTCATACACGCAATCCCAGCTAACCGTTTTCATTAAAAAATAAATAAATAAATAAATTCTGTATACAATCTTTCAATCTCAAGCTGTGCCCAGTTTGGTGTTTTCTGATTAATTTTGGTAACAAATTCAAATTTGAAAATTTTGTCCTGACAGCCGCGTCTCTATCTGCCGAGGGTTATGTAACGTTTGCAAAACGCTTACACAGGACCTTCAAGATATATATGATATATTCACTTTCATCGGAGAAGGTAAAATGTCATGCTTTCTTAACCAAGGAGCCAGAAAACTGTTGAGCCTCTAACAAAAAAAAAAAAAAAAAACGATAACAACAACAAAATAATAAACAAATCTGGCAAGATTCGAATCTGCAACACTACACACTGTTAACGCAAGGCAGATAACTAAATTCTCATCCACGTTGTCTCCCTTGGCTTTCATCGGCCACATCTCACCCCCACTGACCATCTGTAAATTGTAATGTATAATTTACCCACATTATGTCACTGGCGCTTCAGTGCCTGTTGGGGTGACATCCTGTCTTGAACGAGCAAGTCGTACCTCCACATTCATTACGTCAGCTATCGTGTGTGTGACACATTACCTCACAAATGTCTACTCACAACTGTTGATTTCATTCCCTCCCTTTCCCGCCCCTTCTTTTCAGGTCCAACCATACGAGCTCCGAAGTATACCTTCCATAGCATGAAGCAGGTTAACCTACCAAATTTATTATCCACTTTGTCATTATATTATCCACTTTGTCTATCTTATGAACACATTCACAAAGCTCTATCTTCATACTACGTCTATTTTGCTTACGTAGATCTTCCTGCTGCGTATACATGCATTCAAAGACACAAGCTTCGCTCATTAAAGCCACCGCCCGAGCCCAAGTTCTCCTATGGGACTTATGTATGCATCGACCACACCAGTAATGTTACACTGTCTTGGCACCGGGAAACTCCATGCAGAAAGCTAAAGACATCAGAGCCATTCAGAACTCACTTCGGTGTAGACCAATGCCAAAACTGTTGCTAGAATGTGTGGGACAAGAAGAACTGGTGTGTATGGTTTTTGTCTCAGCTTATTTCCCTGAGATAATTTTATTTGGAAACAAGTATGAGGTATCCCTTTCAAATTCTGGTGGGGAAAAAATGCACGTAATGGAACAAACAAAACCTAGTAAAACAAATTCGCGCAAGTGAATAGTTCTTCTCCCCCCTGAATTCCTTTCCTTTTTTGTTTCTTTCCTACACCACCGCATAGCATTCTTCTATAGACAATAAAATTCGAATCATCCTCAAACTGCACACAAGCAAATTAAGAATGCACCGTCTACACCACATGCATGTATAAAACATTTGCTTATTATCTGAGTCATCACTCTTTCTCTCTCTTAGAAAGTCATGATCCTGATTCATCACTAGAACTATGGTCATGCCGACGGAACATCGTATAATGAGTTTCTTCGGACCAGTGTTCTGGATCGGCGTCGGGTATCTACTTATCTTCATATGGCAATCATGACTGGTCTATACCTGGAAAGTCAACTGTAAAACAACATGGGTTATTACTTCCATCATATTTGCTACTCTGACATCCCAGAACATCAATGGCCAGAACTGCGCTGTTTATTACCACTGGTTCTTCTGGTCAGAATGTCAACAAACGGGCATGATGGCTGCTCTATTACGTATGAATCATTAGCAATTCTGAGCGACTAATGTTACATACATCCGAGACATAGGTCAGTATAAAGACTAGTCTTTCATTGTCACAAATAAACGATATGGAGAAGATGAGTAATTTCTTTAAACGAGTCAAGTCGTCGAATTGATTTAAAGCTCGCTCAAATTAGCTTACATTTGAATTCTTCTCCACAGAACATTCAATTTCAAAGAAGTAAGAAAGGACTAAACGTATTGCCCGTATACCTAAATTGTCACGTCTCTAACATGTAGAAAGCCTGATATATTAGCAGTAGTTTAGATTAGTGTCCTGGATCTGGTACTAAGGCTTCGCTCCTGCTTTTATTTGTTTGTTTTGTTAGTTTACTTTGTTGATTATCGAACAAAACTTATCTCCCCTCTCATTTTCCTCTCCTGGATTCCCCGATCTTCCTTTCAACACAATCGTTTTTCCCAATGGTACACCAAATCACCACCGAGCCACTGTGGCTCTCTTGCTTTCTATCACTTACCGCTCTATCTCTGATAAATGGCTCTATTATGCTGCTGTACTCGGTATCTCGTTTGCCTTTCTGTATAATTTCCTCCTTTACTTATTTTGTTTTCTTCTGTTCTTTGTTTCCCCCCCCCCCCGCCCCGTACTCCAAAAGCTCACTTTCCTTGGCTTCCTACGTCCTCCCATGGTCCTCCCCTCATCTGTATCTCCCCCAAAGACTGTTCTTGAAATGTCATCCGCCTTCATTCTCCTATTCTGTCTGCATTTTCTTTCAAGCTTCAATTTCATCTAAGTGCGGGGTCTCCTTTCCAAGTACCGCCGACAGTCCTCTCTACTTCTGTCGAGTGGATCTATCGCAAACTACGTCAACAGCCACACGCAGTCTCCTCGTGATGACGTCAACTGAATAATTCATAGTGACACTTCTTTGTAACATGCCCTCCCTCACTTTTATCCGGCCCCTATCCTTGTATCTCTCCCTATGGAAGCTGTAAAGCTCAAATTTTATCTGCAGTAAGCCTGGGTCATGGTAATATAGTTCATACTAAATGTGCTATAGGTGTTCCCAGACCTAACCATCCCTCCTGTCTCATCCTCACTCCGATTTTCCTCTTCTCTATAATATGCCATCTACTAAGCTTCCCAAGGGCTCTTCTCGCCTAGCCTAGCTGTTGGTCCATCTTGGCTGCTGCACGTGACGCGCTCGGCAGCTTGACATAGGTGATGGCACCGAGGGAATGCCGAGGAGAGAAAGACGGATGAGCGGTGAGAGGAAGGGAGGGAGGGGGAGAGAGAGAGCGGTGAGAGGAAGGGAGGGAGGGAGGGAGAGAGAGAGAGAGCGGTGAGAGGAAGGGAGGGAGGGAGGGACAGAGAAGGAGAGAGAGAGAGAGAGAGATTCCTTCAGTCCCACTGGTAGATTAAGACTTCGATCGATAAACGGCTCCTGTAACCGGATGTTTTGATGAAGCGGCTGGGTAACCAGATAGTGTCTGAACTCGAAAGAATAAGGAAGAAGGAAGAAAAGGTCTACAAGTGGGAGTGATAAATGGTGAAGTGAAACCGGCGAAGAGCTCACAGGAGGTCACAAAAACAGCTGACGCGAATGGTTAGGACAGACATCAATTACATAATTACATTTAATACAACAAAATATTGGGGTAAAGACTTGAGGAAAAGAACAGCAGCACCACCACCAACAACAAACAGCCATCTTTGGAGGGAACATTTTGTTATGAGGAGGGGATCTATATGGATTTTTAATTTAAAATACTGAAATACGGAATTACACTCAATTCTCAAGCTTTAGTGAAAGCATATTGATATAGGACCTTGAAAAGGAAATGCACATTCATGAACTCTATAACCATTCTGTTGCACATATATATATATTATTATATACATGTATGTAATATGTGCAGGATCCGTCCAGCAGTTTTCAAGTCCTTAAGCCTATTGTGGGCTTTCTTGCAATTTATAATATAGATATACATATATATATATTTAAACACTGAAGCTAACAAATTTAAAGCTGATGATGATGATGATGGTGGTCTATTCTGTGTGTCAAAATAATGAATGGAGATGACATGATAAAAATCAGAAGTCTGAAGCCAACAAAAGCAAAAGTAGACAAAGTAACACCTTTTACAAAATGAAAAACAACCTATGGGTGTACTTACAACAAGATAAAACTGAGACAGGACACAATGAAGCACAAACATGAGTGAGCGAAGTTTCTGGTAGAGCTGACCTACTGGTGTGACTTATATAAGACAGAAATGATGTAGATTATAGAAATATAACTGCAGACAATGAACACATGTTATGTATGTTTGGCAAACATAACAGGTGATGAAAAAATTTGCAACAACAACAAAGGCACCTCATACACATGGAGTACAAATGACATGATGCATACATAACATTTGTGTACTCACCACTGATTGGAATGCTTCGTCTGACGTGAGGACCCTCATCAATATATATGCTGGGCCACCGGTCAAAATGGACATCACTGTGGTCAATAAACCACAATATAATGTGCATCGAGGATAGAAAAATCCATCCGAACAGATGAGGGTCCTGAAGTTGTCTAGGCTTGAACTGTCAAGGATGCACTTTCTCTGCAGGAAATGTGGTCTGGACCTGATAGTTGGGCAGGAGTGCCATGTGACAATTGATAAATCCATCGTGGCAGAACAAGTGACTAAGACTTTCCTGACAAGTGACTAAGACTTTCCTGACGAGAAACGTGATTGCTGCTGTAAAATGAGTGAAATCCGAAGAAACTTTCCAATACTAAACTCATAATAACTGCTCCTGTGCTGCAGACTTGCTCAGATCCATGAACATTTTTAGCCAGCTGAGTGAAAAGATCGAGTTCTGAAGAAATGTCTACATTAGTCCAACTACAGATATGGCAATGCAAATATCTCTTTTGGGTGCGTACAACAAAACTAGTGGGCAAAGTTCTAGTATATCATATCACATCACATTTAGACCAGTCGCATTGCACACACACTCACATTTCATGATTTTATGTATAGAATCAACCTGCAGGTCAACAGTCTTCATCAATATTTAGATGCAGAATTTGAATTCAGAAAAAGTTTACTTACAAATTGAAACCAAAGAAAACAAACAACATATGTGAAGAAATTCACAAATGCAACTCTGGTTCAAGGAGAAAAAGGCTAAACTGCAATAGTAATAGTAGTTGTAGTATAATAGTAGTGGTAATAGTAAAACTAGAGCTGACTGAGCTAAATATCACTGACAACAACAAGAGTGACATTATTTCAACAACGTGATCACAGTAATGATGACATTTTGGGTGAGTGTTAACTTTCCAGTGACCAAATAGGTAACAAGTAAACTAAAGCAAAGTTAACCTTCATATTCATGAGAGTAAAACATCAACAAAAAAACAAACTTAACAGAACCGTTGTGCATAGATTATCTCTTCACAATAGCAGAGTTCTGTATTTCTGGTAGCTCAGAAAACAGTGCTACATCTGTTTGTTAACAACATTCCTGTGTCTGAAATTTTGACACATATAATTCATAACATTATATGTCAATCAATGCCTTTCCTTGCCTGTTAATTAGCTAATATGTAATGACTGTACAAAATACAAATGCTCAAAAACAATCTATCCACACATGTTTATGACATCGCTTTGGCTTGTAACTTTATGCAAAAGAGAAAATGAAAAGGGATGAGATTCATTAATATCTTATAAAAATGTTTGGGGGAAAAATTGGAAAAAAATTGACGACTATCACACAACTTGGAATTCTAGGAAAATCAAACTGTTAATATATAATTCACAGGGAGGATAGAACTAAGAGTATGTGATATATTACAAGAGTAATAAAGACATTCAGGACTGGCAGAATGATTTCTTCATCGTGTCTCATTCTCTGAGCTTTCAGTCAGTTTTTCTCTCTTCTCTCATACTGTGAGCACTCTGAAGAATCGGCGGTAAGATGACAACTTCACAGTGTCACTATCAATCCGATAGTATAGGTATTTATCACAATTATCAACTGTAGTGAAACAGGCAATCGAGGTAAGGAGGTGAAATGTTCATGCAGTAGGAGCTGGGTGCTCCGACACGTACACACAGGAGACATATTAACCCATTGTAGGTCTCATCTCAAAATCAATGCTGCACTCCAGTTCTTGCTGAAGTTTGAGATTCGTTGGGTATGTTGCTTGACTGTCCAGGCTGAAATTCCTGTCTTTGCCTCCCCGAAACCCCCTCCCCTAAATTTGTTGCTGAAAGTAAATTTCAAACAGCTGCACTTTAGCATTGCAGCTCAGAGTCATGGTTTCCTGGGACATACTTTGAAGCTAGCATAAAAATTTTGTCTTTCCACTGGCGCAATGTAACAGGAAAGCTCAATCACCTGATTGCTACACAAACAAATCTTGACTCATCTCTGACTTGACAGTCATTTCAAGTGAGCGGGTGAGATCCCTGGAAAACAGCTGACTAAGAGACCTGGAGGCACAGGTGTAAATTCCTTGTTCCTCAAGCTCTTATTCTGCGGTTTCTCTTCTCTGGTGTGAGTTTTCCATGTTGGGGGAACACTATTAATCAAAACTTGGAAAGAACAAGGGTACATCCACAAGCAAAATATCTAACTTTTTGAGGAAAGTCAATTTATATTCTGCAGGTGTTTAGTCTATCAAGAGACTTGCTGTGTGTGCATTTGGAAGTCCTTCACCCTGTCCCAGGTGTTTTCCGTGAAAATTTCAAAATACTCTTGGAGGCACAATATCATACATCTGTCTCAATACCATAGTCACTGGGGTTATTTGCCTTTATTGCATGATTTTCTTTCACCTTTTCTGTTAATGGTGTGCTGTGGTTACCTTCTTCCATTTCCATAATATCTGACCCACATTCTGAATCCAGTGAATCCTTCTTTTCAGGATAATTTGGGCAAGACTGCACATGTTTGTATTGCCCTTTGTCCGTACTCTCACCCTCTCGATGATAAAAGTAATTAAAATTGGATACAATTACAGGAACAGGAAGCGCAATTGTGAGTACACCAGCAATGGCGCACAATGATCCCACCAACTTGCCCCAGACTCCAATTGGCATCATGTCACCATAACCCACTGTTGTCATAGTGACAACTGCCCACCAAAATGCGTCAGGAATACTTTTGAAATGAGTCTGATCTGCATCTGCTTCTGCAAAATAGACAGCGCTGGAAAATAAGATTACACCTATGAAAAGGAAGAATATGAGCAGGCCGAGCTCTCTCATACTGGCTTTCAAGGTCTGGCCCAGAATCTGAAGACCTTTGGAGTGTCTGGAAAGTTTAAATATTCTGAAGACTCTAACGAGTCGAATCACCCTGAGGATGGCCAATGACATGGCTTGATTATTGCTCTTGCTCTGGTCCGCAACAACCGTGCCCAGAGTGATGAAGTATGGAATGATGGCCACGATATCAATGCAATTCATGATGTTTTTAAAGAATCCCAATTTTTCTGGGCATGATGCGAACCTGACCAAAAGTTCAAATGTAAACCATATAATACAGCAAGTTTCAATAATGAAGAACGGTTCGTTAAACTTAGGAATATCATCCTCTTCAATGGACTCAGAGTTGTCAGTAGAATTGATAATCCTGTAATGCTTGAACTGTGGTAAAGTCTCTAGGCAGAATATAACAATGGACAATAAAATAATAACGACTGAGAAGATAGCACATAGTCTAGCTGCTGCTGAGCTTTCTGGATACTCAAATAACAGCCATACCCGTCGCTGGAATTCATTTTGAGGCAAAGGCTTCTCTTCCTCTTTTATAAAGCCCTCATCCTCCCTGTATCTTTCAAAGGCATGCTCTCCCAATTCATAAAATTTGATCTCTTCTGAAAACACATCCAGGGGCACATTTACAGGTCGCCGCAATCTCCCGCCACTCTGATAAAAGTAGAGAATGGCATCAAAACTTGGCCTATTCCTGTCAAAGAAATACTCGTTGCGCAAGGGATCGTAGTAACGGTTTCGTTTCTGGGGGTTCCCGAGCAATGTTTCGGGGAACTGATTGAGTGTCTTGAGCTGTGTCTCAAATCTGAGCCCGCTGACGTTGATTACAACGCGCTCACAGCAAGAGTCATAGTCGTTCCCGGGTGCGCCCATCCCATCGTCATTGGCATTGTCTTCCTCGGAGAGCTTCGGAAAGGACCTGGAATTGGGAAGATTAGAAGATCGTAAATGCGATCGTTGGGAAGAATGGTAACTGTCCCGGTACCCCGCTGGACCACCATTGCCCTCGATCCCCGCCATGGCAACCTCCATGTTGCCGTCTGCATGGGTCCCACCCTCACGGAGGCTCCCTATGTCTGTGGCTTATGCGCGTGCCATCCTGTGTGCAGTACCGCTACGTTTGATCACAACAAACTTACAAATATGGCGGACATAAATAATTCGTTCGTTCCCCGGATGAAATCGATTATTTTAACGTCACACACGACTTCGATCAGTTTATGAACTCACAGTTAACTTGTGAGAAACATCACATCTAAAGGATGAGCTGCCTGACTTGCACTGGCAGTCAAATCAAATGAAATTCTCCCATATAACGACATCCTACAAAAATAGGTCACTGACTTCCAAGAATGTCACTGTTGCTACTTTTTATGTGTCCAAAACGCGACCAGTGCGACTCTGTCCGCTACATGCGTATACGCGCTGTGATAGCGTGAGCGCTAATGATTTACAAGTAAAAATAGACACCACTCGTAGCTGCTTATGCCCTCGATTCACACACGGGTGTGCTATGCCGTTTCGACACAGGCGATTGGTCCGCTGGTCGGTTACATACTTAGTTATGCTTACATAGTCCACCAAAGCAGGAAAAGTCGATTAAGTTCACGAATGATTAATTTCTCAAAGCACTGAAGATCGATAGCAGCACATTGGAAATTACTTACCTTTGAAGGCGTTGAGGTATCTGGAGGGCAAAGGCTAAATAAAGTAACAGGGGATTTATTCCAGTAAATGCCTCAGCCAATCAGCTTTGATGGTTAAACACTAATGTTTACTTTCTAAACATGCATTTATAAAATTAACATTAGAATTAGTAATTAATGATAAATAGAAAAAAAGACAAAAATTTCCTCAAAATTTACAGTAATCTTAAAATTATATTATCACATAACATTATCTCCGTGCCGTATTTCATTCGCTGCTGTAGCATGCAGCTACCTTATACCAAATAGTACGCCACTCAATGAGAAAGTAAAATCAACGGCTGGTATCGCGGGGTCGCACGCTCAGTGAGGGACGTGGTAAAGCCGCGTGAAACGGAAGAAAACAACTCCGAGCTGCTGGCATCAGTTTGTTGTGGAACAGTGCAGATAACGCAGTTCAAGGATCCTACCGTGAAGGGACTAAGGCCTATCCAGTTGGGTAATGTCGGTGTGAATGCTATACTAAGACGGCAAGATGACGCAATATCTACCCCCGAATTTGTTGGCTTTATTCGCTGCCAGAGATCCTTTGCCATACCTTCCACCAGCAGACAAGCTACCTCACGAAAAGAAACGAGTGCCATACGGTGGCGTAGCTATATTCTTGGACGACTTTGAGGTAATTTTTTTCACAGAAATTTGTATATAATGAGTTTCAATTGAATTTATCATTTCTAGCATAGCATCATACATGTGGATGCATCTTCAAAGTAGCAAAAACACAGCATATTCGTACTTACAACGTATCCAAAATGGCGGAGACCAGAGCCGCGGAAGCCATCATCATGTTTGATCACACAAGCAACCTCAAACCAAGAGGAGAAAACCAATGCCTGGCCTATGTGCGAGAGGGAAAGCAGCACAGTTCATTCTCCCTATTCTGCCATGCTTTCAGGAGTGCTCCTGTTCTGAGTGTGTGCCAGTAAATTACTCCATAGCCTCATTTTTTAAATTTTTTTTTGACAAGATGTTAGAATCTAGATTCTAGATCTAGATCTAAACCTCATTTGCTCACTTGTTTGGCATAACATTGTTAGTTGTGAGTTGAGTTTTCTGTGTAAAAATTGGAGGTGTTTTGTCACTTTCTCTTTTTCTGTCTGCAGCTTTTTTTTTTTTCCCTGAGGAATGTGAGAACATTCCTCCTCATAATTCACAACAATCCCATGTGCAAATGTTTTCAGACAACTTGGTCGTCTTGGTCTGCTCTAACAGTAATAGCCTAATTTAAGTTGCTAGTTAAAAGTTTATTATAATAAATATCATATAGGAAGAAGTGTATCTCAGAGGTTAATGTAAAAATAGGGAGCCATGTGCTGAACTGTTGACACGCAGGCCTAGCTTGATTGTTTTATATTACTTATTCTCTTATAGGCCTACATCAGGAAGCTATTGCTTTGATGTGATGAGAGGTTACTTACTAACATATCGATGTACTCTGTTTAGCCAAGTATAAGTGTGTGAAAGGTCAAATAAACGTGCACTGACAATTTAGAAATTTTGTTGTATTTAAAGCAGTAGAACAGATTTAATTTGGATCAGTACTTTCATATGGGATAACAGGACAATGTCTATGTGCTGTTACTACTTTTAATCAAATTTAGAAGAAAAAAAAATATTTCGTGCATGTTTGTGCCAGACTAAGCACATGTGTTGCTAATAAAGAAAATTTAAAATCTAGTAGTAGGAGTAGTAGTATGCCAGACTATCACAGGTAAGTGAATATTTAAGTTATTATAGCAAACCTTGAACTGCAGAATTTTAGTGATTATCGGACTCAGCAATGTGCATTTTTTTATTCACATCAAGATTTGTCATTTCATGAAAATATAGCCCTAAGACCTGAAAGTCTCTGTTTTCATATTACTGATATTCTTTCTTTTGTTCAGCTGATGACATGACATACTCTAAAAAAATCTGTGTGTAAAGGCCTTACAAATGAAAATAAGTTGTTGGGACTAAAATCAAAAATAGTTTTTTTCTATTTTTACACATTTTGAACTCTTCTCATACCTGAAAAACAATGGATGGGGTCAGAAACATATATACTTTATGGCACCAACACGGCACCACTAAATTACTGTAACGCGAGATTATGACAGTTGAATTGTGATTTTCTCAATATGTGTATACATCCTCCAATCATGTGTTTTATCAAAATGCATTCCTTGTTCTGAATTTCATTTCCATAATTAAAGGGAAGTTGGAAATTTGGTGGAAAATTGCAAAAAATTTACATCCGTCAATATACATATTTAAAAAATTTATAAAAAAATATTCTGTAATGTATAAGCAAAAAAACAATTGCATTTTGTCTTTTACATTAACCGAATCGCACCTAAGTCGCCCGCAGTCGCCCGCGAGAAACCTACTGACCTCGTCACTAAGCCGCCCGCAGTCGCCCGCCACATGGGTGCGTGTACTCTAGCGTCCGTAGAAACGGAAATTACGCAGTAGACATATTGAAACGTGAACGA
>JBCAUA010000022.1:1497798-1515038 GCA_038406235.1 Peronia verruculata | reverse complement strand
CTCTCTCTCTCTCTCTCTCTCTCTCTCTCTCTCTCTCTCTCTCTCTCTCATTTCTCCTGCTTGTTACCACTATCCGCGAACCCATAAATTGTTAAATGCCAAGGGCGCCGGGAGTAAGAGCTATTCCAGTTTTTTTTTTTTTTTAAGTAAATCGCAGCAGTTACGGAAGAATTACAGAGTTATGTGCTAAAAGCCAGAACACCTTACTTTAGGACACACGTTGGCGGTGCCGAAACCTTCAACATCATACGTTCCTAAAGTGTTACCATAGGGTAAAGTTCGGTTCTGTGTATCTTGGCGGATCTGCCTCCTCTAATGATGGTGATTTTGTGCCGCACCAGATGATTAGCAGATGTGTGAGGGACTGTCTTGACATTTGCAGCAAGGTCAACTCGCTGTATCACTTCTCGAGCTTTACGGAGTAACAGCTCTCACTTTCTGTCTCACTGCTGGGGATTTCTGTTCAAATAGGAATAGGAGCAGGATTGGTCAGAAGAAGAAATCGATTGGTCGGTCATTCTTGATGAGTTCAATTCGCTATTTCGTGTCTTCTAGCCTTTGTTGGTGCAGATCAAAGTGGCTGCGCCGGAAACAATTTTAATGGCTTATCTAGTTCGTCACTGTGGAGAAGAAATCTACAGTAGTTAATCCTCTGTTAGATCTAATTCCCGGGATTCTTTGGCAGTTCAGCTGAGATTTCGGACATCCGGAAAAAGGATAGGGCAAGAGAGATACAGTTGAAGGTTGTGTGACAAAATAGTATTGAACATTATTTGAGAAAACACCAAATTCCAGGCTATTTTTTTTTTCCCCTACCCGTAACATGTTTGTGTGTGTGTATGTGTGTGTGTGTGGGGGGGGGGGGGTAAAAATAATATCTCTGAAATTTTCTTGTGGGGAATGAACATTATTGAGAATGTATATATTGTAATGAACATTATTTGAGAAAACGCCAAATTCCAGGCTATTTTTTTTTTTCCTCCCCGTGACATGTGTGTGGGGGTAAAAATACTATCTCTGAAATTTTCTTGTGGGGAAAACGGTTTCCATCTCCAGTATGATGACTTGACATGACACTCTTCACATTTTGTCAAATGATTTGCGTTTGGAGTGGTAGTTTAGCATTTAGGAGCAGTTTGCTGGACCACTTTTTACTAGCATTTAGGAGCAGTTTGCTGGGCCACTTTTTACTAGCATTTAGGAGCAGTTTGCTGGGCCACTTTTTACAAGTAACACATTTATTATTATTATTTTTTTTTTTTTTTCTCCTTCATTGATCTTGTGTTAGCAATCATTTTATTATATATATAGAAATAAAAGATAAAAACGAACGACATTTTAACCCTAAATTGTTTGTTTGTGTTGAGGGTTAGCGGCACATCAGCACGATCACGGCTATATTGTGCCAAACACGGTAAAATACGTTTACATCATACATGTTAAGAAGACAGGAGCAAGGAGAGAATGAAGAGATGTCACCCCTGGAATGTCTAGGATGCCATTCCATGGGAGACATCCCACCGATGGGGGGCCTTCACTGCCTGCAAGTATGAGCAGGAAACCTACTTATATACCTCGGGGGGGGGGGGGGTTAACCCTTATACAAGTCCCCATATAAATTTCTAGAGGGACCAGTTGAACAAGTGCAGCCTGTTTGACCATGTTCATTTTGTTTCTCTCTTAATCCAGTGATGTGTTTTCTATTGTGTGAATTGTTTTGTTCCAAATCCACTCAGCTGATTTCGTTGCAGTTTGTCTCATCCTTATAGAACGACCGGATCTTTGTTTTTCTTTTCTGTTCTTTCTTTCTTCGTTCCTTCCTTTTCTTTTGTCTTATTGTTATTCGAGGCGATGTCCTCTTTTCTGCTTCCATTGTTAAATTAACTTGTTGTGTAGTGAGCTCGAAAGTAATGATCTAATCAATAATTAACGATATACATCGGAAAGCTACCCTGAGGAATAACACGCAATTTCAATTTCCCTTCTTTTCACTTGTTTTTGTTGTTGTTGTTAAACAACTTAAAATTATCTTTATTTTATTATTATTTTTATTATTGCCACTGACTTGACGAACATGACAGGGTGGAGCAGGATGGATGTTTCAGCTGCACCTTTACCAATATCATTTTGAAATATACATTGTATCACTGAATTAAAGAAATCGACAAATTCGGAACAATCTTTTATTTGCCTGGTCGCAAAAACGCGATGATTTTCTGTTTTACCTGCCCTTATGATTTAATAGTTTTTTGTTTGCTCCTCGAATGGAGGCCTATAGAAAGGACAACACTGAGACGGTCACAATAGACAGGCGATCGTAGCCCGGTAGCGCTACAGTGCAAGACATTAATTGAGTACATTATGACATCCCCCCCCCCCCCCCCCCTTCTGCTTTCTCCTCTGCCCGTCAATAATTAGTGTATGGATGGGCTCTTCGCTGGCCCATGTGTAGTAGAGGGAGAATTTAAAAAAAAAAATGCGGGGCTGGGGGTGGAAGTAGGGATAGTGGCTCGGGGTGGAAATGGGGACAGTGGCGGGGGGGGGGGGGGGGATAGGGACAGTTGGATGTGGCAAATCATCGGTTAATTATCTCAAGTGGTGTCAGGTTCTACCAGACTGTGCGTCCCGACTGGATACACGTTTGGTTTAGCAAGACCAGACCGCCACCACTGACAAAGACGCTGGAGATGGTAAATGAGACTCTAATAAGGACATTTAAAGGTATATGCATTACTCGACCGGCTATAATGTATGGACAGGATGGAGGTCATTGAAAATCATGAGCCATTTCTTTCAAATAGGGGGAGCCAAGGTGATTTTCTTGCAAAGCTTGTCTTATACCTTCTGTGAATGGCAAAAGAAAGTAACTTCCCTGGCTAAAAAAAAATTGTTGTGTGGTCACCGTTGATGGAATGGTAGGACTGCGTTATCCTTCTGTCGGCTGACCACCAATTCAAGACACCAGTGGTAGTGGCAATAAATAGACACGTTGCAAATGAGGGCGGGGGTCTGGATTTTTTTTTTTTTTTCGGCTTTAATAGAGAGTGAGTTGGAGTTTGGAGTGTGTGCTCACGTCAGCTAGCCTGTCCTAATATTTGGAAGGTTCGGTGAAATGTTTGCCTATCCATTACTTTTCCGCCAGTATCGACCTGGCCCGCTGGTTTGCAGAGAGCGGTGCATGATCGCAGCGGCGGATATTATGCGTTTCAGTGGTTAGCCCACTGCGCCAGCTGATCTGTGAGTGTGTCATGCCAAACTTTCCACTGTCTGTCTCCTGGGGGTAGGTGTTATGGAATAGCAACTACGTGGGTGGATTTTCTGTGGCATCAGATGTGGTGGTGGTGGGGCCGGGGGGGGGGGAAGATTCACTTTTTGTTGTTTGTTTGTTTGTTCAAACCATGGCCAGATATCATCAAGCTCAAATTTTTATTTCCCAAGTAGTTTTGTTTATTATTTATCTGTTTATTTTTGTTTCAGTTCGGGAAAACATATCTCTAGTTATATATATATATATATATATATGTGTAAGACTAGTAAGAGGCAGAATACAGTTTGTCATTATTATATTTATCTCGGCAAATTGTAATAGTATGGTCGTAGATAAGTGTCATAGGATATCCAATGATGCAGAATTCTACCTCCCGGGGATAATAAGCTGAAACCGGGTTAGGAATGTGGAGGGGGGACTCACAGACTCTGAGAGTATAAAATACATCGTAAGTGCTGCTTTTGTAAGGGGAAGAAATCAAAGACAGCAGTGCCAGTGGAGGGATCATATATGACGGGGTTATGCAAGGGCAAGTGAACATATCAAGAATGTGTCTCTGAGGATCTTAGTGCAGCCCAGCGATCTTCTATGTTACCACCTCCGAATTCGCTCAATCTCTCCTTTCTCTTCACACCATTCACACATCATCCTCCAGGTACATCATATCGATGTCAATACAATACACTGTTTGTTTTTGTTGCCTCAAGAAGGCCTTGCAACCGAAAGCCTGTGCATATTTGTCCAACACAACTGTAAGGTCTCTCCAGCCACACCTGGCTCCTGTGAAATGCTCTGGAGGTCGCTGGTATGACTACCGGAGGGGATGCAGCGGCTCTGTGGGTATGGGGTCTGCTCATGGAGAAAACAGGTCGGGGTCGACTCACGGGTTCTGCATCAGGGGATGGAAGGACACGAAGATCGAAAACCCGCATTTTTTTCAGTGACTCAACGGTCCCTCGGCTTCCTGTGGGTAGGGAAGCCTGACATCTAGCCTTCTCGGATAAGGGTGAATATATTTGGGAGGTCCCGTGTGTACGTTACTCAGGTTAAAGAACCCTTGGCAGTTGAAAATCGATGGAAGAGTAGGCAGAGTGCCACTGTCCGGGCAAAATTTCCAAATTCCACATCTCTAACCATAAAATTTCTCAGCAAAAATTGGCAACTTCCAAAAGGCCGTGATAATCCTACTTTCTAAGAATTGAAAGGCTTAAGAAAAACAAACAAAAAAGAGGCATGGCTACCGGGGGTCACTTGGCTATGTGGGTTGGCGTCTGTTCTTGGTGAAAACAATTCACGTCGGTGCGGTTATGTGTTCGATTCGCGGGTCCTTCCTTTGGGGGAATGGATGGAGGACACGAATATCGAAAACCAGCATTTTTTTTTTTTTTCAGTCCCTCAATCCTGGCTTTCTCTGGGTACGGAAGCCCGATGTTTAGCCTTCTCGGATATGGGCGAATATATTTCGGAGGTCCCATGTGTACGTTTCGCACGTTAAAAAAAAATCTTGGCAGTTCAACACTGAAGAAGAGTTGGTGGAATGCCGTCGTCCGGTCAAAATTTCTACACACAAGAATTTAAAAAAAAAAAAAAAAACCAGGCAGCCTCTTAAAGGGTTGAAAGGCTTTAGAGAAACAAACGGTATGACTGCTTTGAAAAAGGGAAAAGTCAATCACGTGACACAGATTCGGACAACACACACGCACGCACGCACACACACACCTGTTTGCTTTGCAGTAATAGACATGACTGTATGTACTTGATTTGTGGTTGTGTCAGATATATTTTTATGTATTTTATTTTGTACTGATGGTAGTTGACGTTGTTAGCGTTGCTCTGATGCTTATTATATATATGTGTATATATCTGAGTCTTGCAAGTGTTTTATTTCCCTCTCTTTCAGATTTGCATGATCAATGACCGCAACACGGGCAAGCCCAGAGGTTACGCTTTCATCGAGTATGAACACGAGCGAGATATGCACTGTGAGTACCGACTGCCTGCTCCCTCTCACAGTTCTTTGCACCATTGATTTTACAACGAATGAAACTTTATCGAATTTGGCACAGCAGCGGAACATTTATTACGTCATAAGGGATGAAAGAAAACCACAATCGCCCAACTTTTTAAACTGGCCTGTGCCGACAGAAATTGTTTTAATTGCGGTTTCAAAAATGCGTGGCTTGCAAAGTAGTTCGTTCCTTTTTTTTTTTTTTTTCGGGGGCTGAGGAGAGCATACATGTTCAGCGCTTTTGTTTCTATTATTATTATTATTATTATTATTTGTTTGTTTCTGTTCCCCCCCCCCCTCCCCCGAAAGTCGTTAAATAAACATATGATTGCTTTATCGCCATATCATGTACAACATGGTTACTTTGTCCACGGCAAGGCAAGGTCAGAACATATTCCGCTTGTCTTTTTTCTTTCTTTCTCTATCTCTTAGCTCCCCTTCCTCCCTTTCCCCAATTAAATCCAGTGTATTTCTCCATCGGTCAAAAAGGTGAGATCTTTCTATCCTTCCCTCTCGCTTCAAACTGAACTCTCGGCTCCGACAGGAGCGCCTTTTGCTGAATAGTGTAATCAATATGGCGACGCATATGGGTATGACTAAATGATATTGTTGATAACCACCATATTTTGGGCCCGGCACAAACTGTGTCGGCATTGCATGTGTTTTGACAAATGATTTGTTATGTCAATCTATAAGCTTGTGTGTGAGCAAATAAGGAGACATGGACACACTGTAAGTCAGGGGAGGCTACTATCCCAGCGCCAGCAGGTAATGATTTCCTCCCCTTGTTGTCATGGTATACATCATGGTAAGCTACCAACCACAACCATTTTCCGAGAGTGCTTCAGGTAACAAGGGCTAGCCCACTTCGGTCGTTTTTGTGAAATGTCTTTATCACCACGGTTTTAATAGGCAGGCAACACATAGTTTTTTTTTAATCAGTCTATAAAATCTCGTCATACTGACAGGCAGTAATACTTGCAGGATTGATGTTTCATTGTAGTTGTGAGGTTGTAGATGGGATCTGGCATCGGCCCAGAACCTCACGAAGGCCACAAAACAGATCTAAGTAAGAATCAAGAATATTTAAAGAAAAGGAACATGGGCCAGTTTACTGGTGTAGAATTTTGTCATCATCAGCATCCATATCTCACAAATCACTGGCTTCTACAGTTCACATTTTTGACCTGTGTGTAAAGGTATCATAACCGCAGTGATCTTTACACTAGCCCTATGAAATTGTTGGTTGACAATTTTCTGGGAATACTGAATGCTTGGGGCTTTGCCGCGGGCATGAGATAATACACATTTGACACTATAAAAGAGAGAGTTAGGGAGGGTCTTCAGTTACTCAGTACTTTCAAACAATGGAACATCATGCATTTCATTCGAGATAAAAGCCTGCCAGTATAAAATAAAAGAGCATCATTTAGCGAAGTATTTTATTTATTATGAAAGATGGAAAAGTTTCAAAGGTAGTAAATGCACAATGTAAAGTCTAGTTGATTGTCAATATGTCTTGCTTGTCTGTGCAGTCGTGTAATTGTGACCCAAAGTTTGAAGTCAGTCCAAGTATTAGCCGTGGTGTTATTAGACTAGTCGATCAGGCCACTCTAAAACGCGTGTCTCCTTATTTCTCCCGCAGCCTCCACCACACCCAGCCAGCATACTTGTGTGTGCGTGGCACACCACACAGGCTTGACCTCCATTCCTACCTTACACATATTGTTGTCCATGTACTACTACTACTACTGTGTTCACCTTCTGGCTAGGTTTGTATGTGCGTTGGTTTGTATGCGTAGGTAAGACCTATCGCTCGTGCTGCGCGCATACACAGCCGAGAAACTGGGGACTTCTTGAGGCATATCATTTTCTACAGAATAATCACACAAATAGTTAAATTCAGTCCTTCATCCTGAGAGAATTTAATTTTTGTCAGTTCTTTTTTAATTATTATAATGATTACAGATGGATAATCTAAAAGTAAACTTTGAAAGCACAAGTTCTGGAACCAGCCTGGGACAGGGAGCATTGGGAGGCTCTTCTCATATCTACCTGGGGGGTTTTGAGGAATTTGGAATGTCATTCAGAGGGACAGAAAAGTTTTTAAAAAAAAAAAACATTCATCAGAGTTTGTTTTTTTTTCTTTCTTTCGTTCTTTTTTTTTTTTTTTCCTCATAGAATTAATTCTTAGAAGTTTGAAAAAAAAAAAAATCGAGATTGGAAAAAAAAAAAAATAGTGATAATAAAAAAGGTAAAGAAAACTACATTTATTTTTAAAACGCTTTCACTGAGTCCAGATCATATCTTCTACTTCACAAGATATTAGTCAAAGACTTATAGTCCCATTTATGATAAGAGACAACCATCTACTAGACCTTTCTTGAAGAGATTTGGAAATTTATTATAAAGTGCTGAAGATATGGTCTGGTCCCTCAGTGTTTCGGGTAAGTTATCGGGTAAGTTCTTGGTGCCTCATGGCGAACAGACTGCCCTTGATGACCTACGCCCTTTGAACTTGATAAAAGCAGAGCTTTGTGTGGTGGGATTTTCTGCTAACTACTGGGTAGGTTAGCGTAAGTTGTCTTTTTTTTTTTTCTTTTAAACATCCAGTTGTTGTTTTTTTTTTCATTGTCTCCCTCATCCAAGAAGAAGTATCATTTGTGTTTGTGCAGTTGAAAAGTTGAAGAACTGCCCCTCCCTATTTCCAGTCTTACTTATGAAAAAAAATAATAATAATTTTAAAAAAATCATATTCCATTTTGTGTGTTAAAGATCCAAATAAAATTTCCCCTTGAGTGTTGGTAGCAATTTGGGAGACTGCTGTCGGGTAGGTATGCGAAGCCAGTGGGTAGGTATAACAAAGCAGTGTCCCCAGAAGTAGGTGGAACCCTTTCTGATGCCGACATAGGTTTATGTATCACATCGATTTCATTGCCATCGTGTGTGAAGTATCTCTTTGTTGTTACCTAAACATTAAATTTTGTTCTCCACAGGGAACACTGCATTACTTTCCATAATTTTGGTGCCTTCACTAATTTGATCATGAATTGAATTATTATTATTATTTTTTTTTTTTTCGTGATATAGAAATGTTCTTCTCTGATTTGTCTCTTGTATTCCGCATTGTGAAACTTTGGAAAACATTATGAAGGTACCCATGTCAAAAGTAATGCAGTGTAAATAATCAACACTAGTCTAATATCTTCAGCTTCTTCAGTTATCTGAAATCTTTAATGAGTGTATGTTTCAGTACTAGTTCTTTCAGCTTCATGTCCATAATTCTCACAGAGGCTTTCTCAGCCATGCTGTCATTTTTCCTTAGGCTATGTTTCGTCTGTTCCTGACATGAATCTTTCCTGTTTTTGTGAGTAAAATTGGTGAAGGGACGAGACAAGGACTAGTTTTCTTACTGCATTTTTCTCACACCAGTTTTCATAGACACCTGGCAACTATGCGGAACTTCAGGACACTATTTTGTGTGTGTTTGGACAACTGTTGTCATCTGCTAAGCTCAGATTTGGGTCATTGCTGATAATGAATCCTCTGGCACTTTTCCTCTGAATATGGGAACCTGGTTTTCAACAGCCAAGGGAAAGAAGCAGGCTAATCATATCTCTTCCGGCGTTTCTTCAGTTATCTGTCTTCTTTTTTTCGTTGTGTCCTTTAATTTGATTTACTCAATGTATGAATGTTAGTTTTATTACACAAAATTGAATCACTTTGCCTTTTAAGAAAACCACACAGGATAACAGCACAGTTTGTGGAACGCTGTATTTTGCTCTATATCTCACACAGTGATAGTCACTCAGATATAACAGTGATATACTTCAGCAATATTGGGAAAGGAGTTAATGTACAGATTCAACTTTGTGTGATAAAACAACTAACAAAAGTTCTTTTCCTCAGCCAGTGGACACCTGGCTTTCAATTAGGGACAGACATTTGAATGTGTTAATGATATAGTCATCTGTAACAACCTGATACAATTCTGCTGTTACAAAACTAAACAGTGTCAGTTTTACTTAAAGCTTCTCTTTGGAGTGTCATATCAGTTATATTACACAGAGTGTAAATACTACATATCAGTTATATTACACAGAGTGTAAATACTACATAAAGGCAATGATAGACAAATGGGTTTAGCTTTGTTTCGTTCACAGAAGTGTAATTTTAGAGCCAGTAGTAACTTTTTGAGACTCAGGTGTCCACTGTGGTCAGTTGTCCCAATGAAGGAAGTATAACTACCTCAAGACTTCATGAGTGATCAGTAACTTATTTGGATTGTGTGTTTGTTTCTCTGTCACCCTTTGTGTGGCAACACAGCGGCCTACAAGCATGCAGATGGACATAAGATAGATGGACGCAGAGTGTTGGTGGACGTAGAGAGAGGACGCACTGTCAAAGGATGGAGACCCAGGCGTTTAGGTATGCTAGTCAGAATGTCAGAGTGATTGTCCAGTGTTGAGATGGTAATGGAGACCCAGGCATTTGGGTATGCTAGACAGAATGTCAGAGTGATTGTCCAGTGTTGAAATGGTATTGGAGACCCAGGCGTTTAGGTATGCTAGACAGAATGTCAGAGTGATTGTCCAGTGTTGAGATGGTAATGGAGACCCAGGCGTTTAGGTATGCTAGACAGAATGTCAGAGTGATTGTCCAGTGTTGAGATGGTAATGGAGGCCCAGGCATTTAGGTATGCTAGACAGAATGTCAGAGTGATTGTCCAGTGTTGAGATGGTAATGGAGGCCCAGGCATTTGGGTATGCTAGACAGAATGTCAGAGTGATTGTCCAGTGTTGAGATGGTAATGGAGGCCCAGGCATTTGGGGATGCTAGACAGAATGTGAGAGTGATTGTCCAGTGTTGAGATGGTAATGGAGGCCCAGGCGTTTGGGTATGCTAGACAGAATGTGAGAGTGATTGTCCAGTGTTGAGATGGCATACAAAGGCAATTCATCAGATTCTATAATATTGACTGGTGAAATATCAAGTATGCCTTTCGGACAAATGAAAGTGGCAGCAATAAAATTTGTTTTTAAAAAGGCAAAAAAATCAAATGCAGTCAGTATGGTTTGTTCAACATAACTATGCTCTGGTTGTGGAGAGGACACAATTATAATCTGTGCTGTCACTTTGACCTTTTTTTGTTGTTGTTGTTGTTGTTGTTTTGGTAGTGGTGGAAGGAAATATGCTGTGTCCCATGTACTTATAAAAGTCTCATTTCCCCAGGTGGAGGTTTGGGGGGAACCCGTAAAGGTGGACCAGAGGAAAACACCCGCTTTTCTGGCAGGGATGAGTTTAGTGCTGTTGCTGGTGACAGAGGAGGGTAAGTAACATCAGCTTTGCATTCAAGCATCTTTTGCACAAATTTTGTGCAGAGATATAGAAGATCCATAGTCATTTTCCTTACAGACCATACAGTAGTGAGTTTACATGATCTGGTACCATCAATGTCAGTTTGTGTAATTCATGCTTTATATGTTATATGCAAGTAGGACTACATAAGTGGGTAAAGAAGTATATATATGAATTATTTCACTACAGTATCATAAAAAAATTACTGCATGTCACAATTACACAGTGACTCACAGTCAGGCATGAGAAAGGCACCTACCTCACTGTCAAGACCAGGTACTCCTGTGTCGATAACCAGTTCCATCCCCCTCATCTTGAAATATAATCCACATGGCCTGGTCTGCTCACAGCTGTAACATCAAGTGGGCAATTCCTTCAAAAGCCTTAGTCAGTCGGTCACTTTTTTCCCCAGGATTACAATTCAAAATTTTTTTACAAAGCCAGTCCGTGAAAGATTTAGAAGGGTGTCATCTCTGTCATCCATATCATTTGCAGTAGTTTTTATAGAATTCCTGTATGTTTGAGGGTAGTGGTGACCATTCATATCGTATAACCAGTATTCCCATGTTAAATCGTTAATGTCTTCCTGTTCATTGATCAGGTTCCGGGTGATTGATGATGATCGTGGTGGGCGCCACAGAGAGAGGTCATTCAGTCGTGAACGTCGTCGTCGCAGTCGCAGTAAGGACCGTTCCAGGCGCAGCAGGAGTCGAGAGCGTGTTAGACGATCTCGCAGTCGGGACAGGAAGAGAAGCCGAGAGCCCAGAGGTGACCGTGGAGATGCTGAAAGTAAGAAAACAAAATAAATGTATTACTTTAGGATGCATTGGTGGTTTGCTTGTGGAGTTTTTAAATTTACTTTAAACACTGTGACACTGCCTTCTTCTTGTCCCATTTTATAAGCAGATTATCAACCACCACAGTCAGTTCAGGTCACTTCCAGCAGACAAATATTTACAACCAATTTAATTACACAACACCCCCCGGGGAATTTAAATTCTATAACAAGATCTGCTATGCTCAGTATTTTGATTCGTGTTGACTAATTCAGAAAGGTTTCATTGTGTCATCTTGATCTGTTTTGTAGTTGAAAGTCAAGTCAGAGTTTATCTTTATGTATGGTCCAGATTTTAGAGCATTTTATGTTCAGGACTTCACCCAAATCTTACTGAACTTTTGAAAATTGTGACAAATATAGATCGTGTCAGCATGAAATTTTTTTTGATTATGAAACACTGTATGCAATTATTATTCTATTCACAGTTATTGGTCCAGAGGACGAGGATAGCAATCTTAGTCGACGTGAGAAGAAAAGAAGCCGTCGGAGTCGATCACGTGACAGGGATCGTGAACGTCGCAGGAGCCGATCTCGTGACCGCAAGCGCAGCAAGCGCTCTCGCTCCAAGGAGCGCAAGTTCAAGATCAAAGAGGAGGAACTGCAGGGCCAGTGGGTTGGTGGGGAGGAGGAGGGCATGAATGGCAACCAGGACTACAACAATCAAGGATTCCAGGATATCCGAGTCAAGGAAGAGAAGCCTGATGCCTATGCTGGCTATGGTGGGGGTGGTGCTATGGGTGCAATGGGCCCTATGGGTGGCATGGGCATGATGGATCGTGGAGGTCCAAGACAGGATGAGGGCTATCAGGATGATGAAGAGGAGGAAGGAGAGGCTCAGTAAACACCATCCCTCCCCACCCACAGAGGAACAAGATTAGATTTTAATATCCGCAGGACCACACATATTTGGCCAACAGGTGTGACTTTTTTAATTTTACATTATATGACCTTGATATAGTGGCATTGAGTGTATGATATAGTGGCATTGAGTGTTTCCCTGTGAACCAAATTTTAACCTGTTTATTTTTGTAATGGCCAAACTTATGAAGAAAGGCAAAGTATGGTTGGGTTTACAAAGGTATTAGAATTGTATGTAAATTTCCACAGGTAAGTTTGAGTACAATGAATTCCAGGAGACAAAAGTTGATCACAGATTGATATTATTGATACAGGTTAAACTGCAATAGTCAGTGGCTGGATACAGCACAAAGGGGTCAATTATTTTGAATTTCAGCTGAGGTCAGGTTGAGCATAGAAGTATTGAAAACTTAGTAAGGGGAAGTAAATGTACAAATGGACAGCATCTGTCTGCAATAAATTAGTCTAGTTCTGAACTTTGCATGATAAGACATTGGCTGCTTCATAACTGCATTCAGGCCAGTAGAGAAAGAAAATGACCATCCATTAAGCCTAAAAGTGTCAGAGAAAACTGTTAGCTTACTGTTGTTTATTCAGTGATGTAACTTTATTTTTGTAGCAGGTCTGATAGCAATGTACAACAAGTGTCTTGCCCTAGTTCTGTAGGTTATTAGATAGAGTTCATAAGTGTGGAATAGTGAACAGGTTGCTTAGCAAATAGACCCTTTGACATTTCTGGGATAATGGAGTAGGAATATTTCTGTGTAAATTGATTTCAACTAAGGCTTTGAGGACAAAATTAGAAGCTGTCATTCACGTATCAGTGTGTAAAATTAACTCAAATAACCCCTCTGAAATGAAGTTGGGGGAAAAAAAAAAACCACCTTTCTAATGACCAAAGAAGGCAAGTGATTTTGTTGTAATGAATACAGAGTTTTGGGTTTACACAACTTGATTTTCTGCACATTCAACTGAAATACTGAGTCTTTTTTTTTTTTTTTTCCCCCTTTTTTCTGAAGTGAATTTGTTGCATATTCTTAAATCATTTATAGCTTACGGTGGGGAACAAAGTCTACTTTGAATCCATCATACACACCATCTCTTATCCATGCATAGTTTGAATGTAGGGCTTTGTTGCAGACATTAGACAAAGATTAATTTGTCAGTAAGTGAAACTGAAAGAACAGATCAGAGCATGAAATTTGGAATAATAGCATTACACACTCAGGCATGGATCTTATGAAATGGCTAAGCAAAAGTAACTTTTTATGTACAAATGTCAGAACAGCCAGAGATAGGGACTGCTTAGCATAGTGAAGTCTACAAAGGTAGTCTACAAAGGTAAGTCATATGCCCATGGGATTCAAGTGGTGGTGTTTTAAGCCTTGTCCAAATCTTGGAAACAAAAATAACATACTTGTAAATGAAGGTATAAAGGAAGAAAAGGGGTATGGTATTACAGCAGTAATTTGACAGTTTTATCCTGGATGTATTTGCATGTTCTTTTGTTTTTATTATAAACCAGTTGGGCCTACCTTTCATGGTAATGTGGTGTTTAAATGTAAAGTTATCCTTGTTGCACTAGTGACCTCATTGACATTCAGTATATGACAGAACATATTCAGCACACACACAACAACCAGTTGCACTGCCTTGGACCATCCACCAACTTTCAGACACCCTCACACAGCTCACTGTGGACAACATATAGAACATCTAGATTTGCATAGTTGATTTCAGTGGACATACAGGAATATGGTTTCATTATCTCTATAGATGGTAGTTTTCATCACATGACAGACAAGACAGAAAATGAGCTTGTTGAGCTGAAGTCAGCTCTCCTTGCTTTCTGTGTCAGCCTCAACTGTTTGTTTCAAAAGTTGTTGTCAGTGCTAATATTTGAAAACTATCTGAACACCAGCTTGTCCAGCCATGGAGTTGATTTGTTGTTTTCCAGTGGGCTGGTCTATCCACTTCATAACACTAATAACAGGTAATAGGTTTGGAGGTTTCAAATGGCTGTAGAATCACAAGGTGGGAAAAAATTCAACAAGGACCATTAACTTTTCAGAAACTAGGGAGTAGAAATTTTTTAAGGGTTAGTGTCGCTTTATAGCAAATTCAAGGTTTCTATAACAAAGTATTATTTGTATTCCAGTTCAATGCATGACAATTTTTTAGGCCCAACAGCAGCACATGGCAAGACAAAGTTAAAGTTGAGAACAGTTATTTATGTTTAACTGGGAGGTCATTCAGTCACAGGATAGTGAGCCATTTTATTTTTACATCAGCCCCTAGTCACATGACATTCACTGACAGCTTGATTTTTTCTGTAGAAAGGTATGATACAACGAGTAGGCCTACAGTAATTGTCATACTTTGACTGAGCCAATTTTCTGAACCTGATAGTTGTTGTACTTCATGTGGAAAATCTTCTTTGTTGTCATTTATCTGCTCATCATTTTGTGTTCAGTTTATAGATAATAAACAAGATGCCAGAGAAACTTTGGACTTATCTTAGGGTGTGTTATTTAATCTTTTTGGTTGTTGTTAAAAACATTTTCTTTTTCACTTGCCTCACCTTAAATTGCTCTGTTTGTGTTGATAATGATATGCATGTATTTTCTATGCATCATAGATCTCAGTTCATCTCTTCACAGGCAGACATACACTGTCTTACCACAACCAACAGACCTAATACATGTATCATGCACTCTTTTCATTCACTCAAACATTGCCTGGCCAGATAGACAATTAAAATCAGTCCTTTCATCCATACGTTATATGCTGCCTCACAAAAGCACACAGGATGAATGCTTAGGCCCCTCTGAGCTCAGATTCCATGTCACTGAAAACAAAGAACCAACGCAAAAAAGTGCCCCAACTTGAATGAAGAGTGAAATCAAGTTAGCTTTGCAATCATGGATGAGAGAACACAACGAATTGTGTGCCTGGTTAACGTGTCTAACAGTCCTAGTACAAGATGAAGAGGGAAATAACATGCACACAAAAAAAAAAAAAAAACTGTCAGCCTCATTGTCATACATACATGTACTTTTTATTGTGACATGCCATTTATGTATGTAAGTCACTGGATGTGTAATTCATTACATTGAACAAAAATGTTCATGGAGTGAAATTACTTTAGTCTGTAGGCCTAGATATAGGGGCCATGCGCTTGTCTCACTCACTTTGGCTTTCTCCGTTGTTTTTTCACATCCATTCATGACAGTCTCTCTATAATCCTCTCTTTTTTTCAATTTACCCATTGAAAGTCATTTTTCTGTCCTCTAACCAGCGGCGACCTCAGTTGTCATCATGTCTCTGAATTGATCCCTTTTCTTTGCCCTCTGGGTCTCTCTTTCACTAACCCCCCCCCCCCCTCTCTCCCCCCTCATTCTTTCTCGCTCCACCTCCTCACCCCCTCTGGCTGTTGCTTCTTTCCCACTATTTGCCCTGCTAAATCTGATACCAGCTGAATCTCACTCCAATGGCGCAATCCAAGTCCAAGAAAGACATGACGCCGCCTGGGCACGATGAGGGCACTGACTGGTACATGTATAAGTTTTGTGCACTTTCACACTGCATTCTCAGGGGGGGGGGGACGCAGTGGCTCAATGGGTATGGCGTCTGCTCATGGAGAAAAACAGGATCGAAACGCGGATTCTGCATCGGGGGATGACAGAACACGAAGATCGAAAACCCGCATTTTTTTTTTTTTCAGTGACTCAACGGTCCCCTGGCTTCCTGTGGGTAGGGAAGCCCGACGTCTAGCCTTCTCGGATAAGGGCGAATATATTTTGAGGTCCCGTGTGTACGTTACGCACGTTAAAGATCCCTTGGCAGTTGAAAATCGATGGAAGAGTAGGCCTGAGTGCCGCTGTGGGGGCAAAATTCCCAAATTCCAAATTTCCACCCACAAAATTTTTCAGCAAAAATTGGCAACTTCTACAAGCCGAGATAATCCTGTCACTTAGGATTGAAAGGCTTAAAGAAAAACAACAGTGCATTCTCAGGACGAGTCAGGAGCGCAATGTGTCAGTACGGACCGGAGTTAAGAGAGGAACAAAGGGAGGCGGGGAGGGAAGGAGAGAGAACAATTTCATTGAGTAGAGCAAACGGTATTGCAGGAAAGAGTGATGTACTAGATTAGTGATACACAAACACGATTTAACAAGATGCACATTCATGTACATACATTGATGTATACATTGCATAATATATTACAAACATAATACATAAATTAGCTATCTCTGAGCAACATCTCCCAATTTCTTGTTACCTCTAGCGCTGTCATAGTACATAATATAAATGTGTTTATGTGTATGTAACTGTGCTTACGCTATCAGGACTGTATAACAACAATACACAGACAATAATACATGACATGAATCTATTGATAAACTAATCAAGTCTGTATCAAGGCTCGCACTGGAATTCGATACTTCAGCTTAGTATGGTTGTATGCAAATTCAATATGTTTCACATGGTTTATGATTAGTATTCATTCGGCCAATGGATGGAATATTCCTTTTGTCATCTTTTTTGGTTCACAGAAAAACAGGAGGAGAGAGGAACGGGAGAAAGGGGGGGGGGGGGGGGGTCTGATTAAACCTGAAAAAAATTCCTGTACCTGTCTGCTACATGTATGTACTCAGTAGTCTGCCAGAGAGCTCGTGGAGGTGCAGGGGGTGGAGTGGAGGGTTAGACTAGAGAATAGAAAATTTAAATACATGTGCTCATACTCATATGTCAAATTGAAGATCCCAGAAATTGTGATGTTGAAAATTTTAATGTACTCAAGTCCGTATTAAGTTGAGAGACTTTACCCCGAAGAGACAGAGAGAGAGAGAGAGAGAGAGAGAGAGAGAGAGAGAGAGAGAGAGAGAGAGAGAGAGAGAGAGAGAGAG